>VWYK01130675.1:22830-73998 GCA_013399775.1 Semnornis frantzii | reverse complement strand
ACATCTCAGCAAGCCTATGAGTGAAGTAGACATCACCATTGTTTGCTTTTCTCAGCCTATAATCTAATTTTTTTCATTAAAATATTCCAGTTAGCCTCAAACCAGCATAGGCATCTTACTTTCAGGCAGGATTTTGAAGGCAGAGGAGCAGGTTTACCTTGCTTTAGGATTGACAGACTCAGCTCCATTGAGATGTTCAAATCACTTGTGCCTCAAGCCATGAATAAAAGGGGAGCTGGGAACAAGAAAGGGTAGGGCAGAGCAGTGGGAAGTGACTGATCCTGGGGCACACGTGCCCTTTGCTCGCAGATTGTCCGCCACGACAGGACGATGGAGCAGATTGTCTTCCCCGTGCCCAACATCTGCGAGTTCCTCACGCGCGAGTCCAAGAGCCGCGTGTTCAACACCACGGAGAGAGACGAGCAGGGCAGCAAAGTCAACGACTTCTTCCAGCAGACAGAGGATCTGTACAATGAGATGAAGTGGCAGAAGAAAATCAGGAGTAAGTATTGCAGCTGCCAAAAACGGCTTCATTGTGCTAACGGGCTAGGTGGAGCCTTTGGGTGCTTTCCTTTTAACAACACCCTTCTGTCTGCTTACCCTGAGAATGCAGCAGGCAAAGCTGTTCAGGGCTTGAGAGTGTAGGTCAGCAGACCACGGGGCAGCTGAGACACTTGCATGCCACCATAAAAGAAGCATAGTCCGGAGCAGTTAGCAATAGCAGAAATGTGTTCAAGATGATGTCTTGGACTCCAAAAGTCAAACTGAGGGATGGAGGAACTGGGTGTAGTGCTAAACTCAATGGAGTTGCACTTAATTAAGCCAAGGCCCTTAATATTTAACAAAAACATGTGTAGCTGCATAGTTGAGGTTTGGAGATTCCTAAAAGGTCATTAAAAAGCTTGTAAATGTCAGCTACTTAAAAACATCTCTCACCAGAACCTCAGCTGCTTTAAATCTGCCCAGCTCCTGTGGAGCCCTGCCAGCTCACATCAGCATTGCTTGACTGGGCTGCAGTAGGTCCCAGTCTGTCAGCCCATACTGGTGCATGTGCCATGGTAGTGGGTAAGGCACATGAACCACCTTCAGCTGCTTGAAGATCTGAGAGGTCAAGAGACCCAAGCAGGGACCCAGAGAGGAGGTGCAGTGAAAGGGTTCTCAAAGCCTGGTACAGGCTGCCCAGGGAGGTAGCTGAATCCCCGTCCCTGTAGATGTTTCAGAGAGGCAGAGATGTGATGCTGAGGGCCATGGTTCAGCACCAGCCTTGGCAGAGTCAGAGAATGGTTGGGCTGGCTGATCTGGAAGGGTTTTTCCAAATCATATGAAATGATGCTCTGTGTGTGCAGAGATACAGAGGAGCAATCACTTCATTCACTGCCCAAGGGCAGGTGCTGTGGAGTGGCACACATCAACCACTCAGAGGTGCTCTGTTGATTAGGAAGGAAGAGCATGATCTGTGGTCAGGGCAGCAGGGAGTTTGGATAGCCAAAGCAATAGGATTTAGTGCAGCATCCTTCATGTGATGAAAACATGAATGTTGGTTATGTCAGTTCCCAAGCTAGTTTCCAGAGGCAAGAGTAAGTTTTCAGTGTGAACTACTCAGCCCAGGGCCACTTCCCTTGGCAACACTCTTAAGAACTTGTCTGTACTGACACACTGACCAGAACAGAAGCTGAAAAATAAACTATCCCCAAACAAAAAAAATATAAGAGCCCAACTCTATGCTGATAGAGACCAGAGCTGCCTAATGCTATGAGCAGAGAAAATTGGTTTATTTTTATTCAGAACAGAAATTCACCAATTCCTTTCATCAGTGCAGTGGCTCTCAAGGCTTTCTGGTGGCTTTTTTTTTGTTTGAAAAGGTGATAAAGGTGGAGACTGGGTTAATTCTTCTATCATGCAGGCTGTGGTGCTGCAGTTGACAGATGGCATTTGCAGTGGTTCCAAAGGCTTCCAGCTCAGCAGTCGACAGCATGAGGTTATCACAGTGAAATCCGAATATTTACCTAACCACAATTAAACTCTGTTTAGGCTAAAGCCTGAGACAGGCAGCTGCAGCTGGGGGAGGCTGCAGGGAAGTCAGCAACGCGCTCTTGCAGGAGGTCCGTGGCACGCTGGAGTCCCCCTAGCGGGAAAGCACCGCGACTGAGGCTGCCTGCGGTCCGCTCACACCTTTCACACAGCGCTTTCGCTGCGGTGGCATCCCTGGGCTATAAAAGCTCTGCTTGAAGCTGTTTGATGGCAAACCTGTGTGTCACACCTATCTATTTTAGTTCATTTTAAAGACGTGCATGTTTTCTTCGTTATTCTGTATTGTCTTACTTCCTTCAGGCCATTACTGATTGATTTGCTGCCTTTGATTTCACTGATTGCTACTCTTCTCCCCTTTCTAGATAACCCACCCCTGTTTTGGTTCTCCAGACACATCTCTCTCTGGGGGAGCATTTCTTTCAACCTTGCTGTGTTCATTAATTTAGCAGTTGCTCTGTTCTACCCCTTCGGAGATGATGGAGATGAAGGCAAGTGGAGTTTGGTTTTCTTTTCCCTTTTTCATTGTAGATGCTTTCAGTTCTGAGCCAACACTTATATAGCACTGCACTGCAGCTGTGCTGCTGTCTGCACAAGTCAGGTAGCATCTCCTAAGCAGGTACCAAATGTTGTCTGAAATGTGGTGGGTGGTCTTCTGGGTGTCTCATGGCTCATGCAACATGGAGTAAAATGGACAGAAGATAGCTGATAAGCTGGAGGTTGCCTAGATGAGCTCAGCTCATCTACTATCACACTGCAATGAGCTTCTGGACATACTCAGTTACAGCTTCTGAGCTGAAGAAGGATTCCTGGCATCAGAGAGGTAGAGATTCCTTAAAACTGAGCAAATGGAACTACTTGCATTCCTAAAAACATATGGAATGGGGTGATCTGGAAATGAGCTCATTGACTTTCTGTGTGTTGTCTGCTGTGATAAAAGAAGATGACTGCTGCAGAGGATAAATGCAGACAGAACAGTGTGACAGAACCTGTGGCTTTGCTTCAGCACGTGGCACAGGAAATTCAGCCAGTCAGAAATGGCATTAAATGAAGGCAGCAGACCAGCAGGAGGCTTCCCTTAAAATCCAAAACAAGCTTAATTGAGATAAAGGACACTAAATAGTTCAGTGCACTGGGAATGGGAGTGGAGCCATTCACCTCTGGGTCTTTGATTCAGGTCCAGGCAGTAATGTGACTGCAAGTCCCCTCGCTCTGGCGGCATGTGAACTGGGCTGGTGGAGGCAGGCCAGCTTCTAGTAGCTGCATGTGCTGTTCACAAACACCAGAGCTGGCACCAGCAAACATTCCTGTTGGCTGGCTAAACAGAGAGGCAGCAGATTAGAACACACTGGCCCAGGGAGCAGGTTACCCTTCCAGCCTGTGGGGTGGTCTGTGCGGGTCATGGCTGCAGGGCTGCAGCCCTCTGCCCTGCTGAAGGGGGGCTTTGCAGCTGGGCTCTCCTGGGGGTACACACACATCAGAGCTCACACAGGGTGAGAGAAAAGTCATGCAGCGTTAGAAAAGTCAGCCTTGTAAGCTTCTGAGCTTGAGCTAATCCATGCTGCCAGGAGCCTGCAGCCAGTACAGAGCAGCTCCTCCTCTCAACTGCAGTTTGAGGTGGCCTCAGTGATCCAGTGGCTCCTGCAACAGCAGCTGCAGGGCTCCAACTCCTACTGCTTGCGAGAGCAAAAGTGATTCCCAAGAAGCAGCAAGCACTAGGTATGGCCAGATGATACTAGCAGCCTCCATGCTTTCATCCTCCTCCTCCACCAAAATGGGGTCTCACAGATGGAGTTTGTCTCACATATTTCCCCTTTACCCTGTCGATTTCCCCCAAACTCGGAGGTCTGAGGTGCTGGGCAGCAGTGCTGCCTTTCAGCAGGTTTCTGCAGGTCTCACACACATGGCATAAGCAAAACTGTGCTCCAGATGAGGACTCCTTGCCTGTAGCATTCACATTTGTACATCTTGCTGGTGTGAGCCCTGCGACATCAAATTGTTTGACCTGCAAAAGAGAAGGAGGGAGTAAAAGTTATCTGCTAAAGAAACATGGAATGCCTTGGCCTCGCCTTTCAGACTCGCTTGGAAGCTGGTTTTGTAGGATCCCTTAGAAGTTTCCATATCTTCTTGGTGAAGACATTGAGAGAGCCCACACTGAACCTCCCAAGGAGGCCAGTGGTCTCCTGGGGTGTATTGAGCAGCAGGTCCAGGGAGGCTCTTCTCCCACTCCACCCTGCTGAGACCATGCCTGGAATATTGTGTCCTGTTCTGGGCTCTCCAGTTCGAAAGAGACAGGAAACTACTGGAGAGACAACAAAGGGCCCCAAAGATGCTGAGGGGACTGGAACATCTCTCTTACAAGGAGAGGCTGAGACCCGGGGCTCTTTAGCCTGGAGAAGAGAAGGCTGAGAGGGGATCTAATCAATGTGGATCAATAACTAAAGGGTATGGAGCAAAAAGATGGGGCCAGACTATTCTCAGTGGTGCCCAGTGGCAGGACAAGGGGCAGCAGGTACAAACCAGAACCCAGGAGGTTCCACCTCAACATGAGGAGAAACTTCTTTGATGTGAGGGTGGCAGAGCCCTGGAGTAGGCTCCCTGAAGAGGCTGTAGAGCCACCTTCTCTGGAGCACTCGAAACTCACCTGGCTGTGTTCTGGTGGGATTTACTCCGGGTGATCCTGCTCAGGCAGGACTGAATGGTCTCTAGAGGTCCCTTCCTACCCCTGCTGTGCTGGGATTCTGTGATACAAACCCTCCTAAACTCAGAAGAAGTTGGGATGCCATCTGAACATTGAGGCAAGGGCCTCACCTCATTGTGTCCTGCTCCCACTGATACTGCCCAGCAGAGTCCCTGTTGCTAGGGACAGCAGAGGTTTCTGCAGTGGCTCTGGCTGCATTTCTGTCCCTGCTGCCTTCTCAGTTTCTCTGACAACAATGGGAGCCAGTGTCCAAGTATGGCAGGGCCCTGAGAGATGAATGTGCTGTTTGTATCACTGCAGCATGGCTGTTTGCAGGCTCTGGTGGAGCAGATGGGCAGGCAGGAGCATCAGACCCAGGGAGAGCCTGGAGCCAGCCTCTGGCAGAGTGGCAGACAGGCTCTGAAGGCAGCAGCTCCTGTGCCTGCCAGAGCTCAGCCAGACATGGGCCCTGCTGCAACCCTGGAAGCAGGGCACAGCCAGGGCACAACCACTGCATGGCTGCAGGCACCGCAGATGCTGCCCCAGCACCCTGCAGCTGCAGCAATGCCACCCGATGCCTCCGTGAACAATCAGGGGCATCACACCAGAGGAGCCCTGCTGGTCCCTGCAGAAGGGAACTGATCAGTGACTGGCTCAAGAGAGGGTGACCTGTTGCATCCTAGCACTCTCTGGCTGTTGGTGGCACTGCCATTGTTACCTGTGTGCAGCCCAGCACCACCGATGCAGGCAGCCCTGGCTGCACTCGGGGCAGGATCTGGCCAGCACCCATGGTGCACAACTTGCTTTCTGCTGGCTGCACTGGCAGAGGGAAGGGATCCTTGGCTCTGTTTCTTGGTGAAAAATGGAGCTCCAAAGCTGCCTATGTCAAGTCTGCCTCTCTCCTCTCCACAGGCACGCTCTCTCCGCTGATCTCAGCCCTCCTGTGGGTAGCAGTGGCCTTCTGCACAGCAATGCTCTTCTTCATCTCCAACCCCGTGGGCATTCGGCCCTTCTTGGTCTCTGTTATTCTCAGGTCCATTTATACCATGGGGCTGGGGCCTACCTTGATACTCCTTGGTGCTGCTAATGTGAGTACTCCAAAAGCATCACGAGTTTCCCTTTCAGCAGAAGCAGAGATTTTTAAGGTCTCCTATTTGAAACCAAATCAACACAAACCCTTTGTGCAAGAACTTCCTTTTCTGGTTCACTGGTTAAGCAAAAAAAATAAATCCTTTCCAGTCAGCCTGAAACAGCAGTATCAGCAGAGTGGGAAGCTGAGAAAAAGAGCTGGTTTGGTTTTGTGCAGCCAGAAACACTGCTGCACAGGGGCCATCAGGCTGGCAGTTTCTGATGGTAAGAGAACAATTTTCTCTCCCAATACACTCAGCAATCTCGACATAAATTAGTGCTGTGTTTCTGTGAGCTTAAGCACATTTGTGAGAAGAAAACAGTTTTCAGAATTAAACGCTTTCAGCCTTTTGCCAGCTCTCCTGACTCAGACCTGAGCACCTTTGCCTGCTGGCTGAGCTAGGCAGGACAGTCGTGCTCACAAGGTACCTGCCGGGGGCTGCCTGACCTCAGCACAGTGCAGCTCTGGGCTGTCTGCCACTGGGTCTGGGACGCTTGCCCATCTGACACTGCCAGAGGCAGGTGAGCAGAGCTGTGAGAGCATAGCATGTGAAAGGAGAGGCCTGCTGAGTCCTCGCTGCTCCTCCTGGGCTACCAAACAGGGGCCTTAGCTCCTTCCCCCTTGGCTTCTGCACCACTCTGCAGCCAGAGGCAGAGCTCAGCAGCAATGGGCAATGTGATGAAGCTGACTAAATGCTATGCTTCAAAAATGCCCCAGTAGTGCTTTTCAGGGATTTGTTTCCTCCAGCTCAGGAACCATGAGCTGGAGGAAACAGGCCTTATGCACAGTCTACATGCTTCCTGGTGTTAGTGCTGTGCTCTCTGCAGCAGCTGCACAGGCTTGGGTCTAAACTCACAGCTGTTAGGAGTTTGCTCCCCAGTGTGTTTTCAGATGCCTTATGACATTAGTCCTGCCCTCCTCACTCACTGCAAAAGTAAATCACCATGCAATTAGCCGTGGTGCAGTGCTGAGGGGTGGTGTCCTTCCACCCACCCTCATTCCCTGGCTTTCTCTCATCTAACTCCCTGCAGCTCCCTGAAAGCTCTGTTGTTTAGCAGCCCAGCTACAGCAGTGCAAACAACAAAGAGCGGGGTTTTCCTGGTGGAGCAAACCTGGCCTGTGTTCACCCCACAGCTCTGTAACAAGATAGTGTTCCTGGTGAGCTTCGTGGGGAACCGCGGAACTTTCACCCGTGGCTACAGAGCAGTCGTCATGGACATGGCTTTCCTCTACCACGTGGCCTATGTTCTGGTCTGCATGCTGGGCCTCTGTGTGCATGAATTCTTCTACAGCTTCCTGGTGAGTGTGTGCCTCTGTGGAGGGGAAAACCTGCACAGTAGAAAATACTCTTGCCCAGGCAGCTGCCTTCCATCTCTGCCTGACAAACAAGCCAACTCAGGGGTGTTTTTAGAAGGCTGTTGTGCTCCTGCCCCTTGGGAGCTGCTGTTTTCACTAGAACATCACCAACCTGATAGCCTTTGATGAGGACATCAGCAGGTGGATTGATAATAGTAGAGAGCAGTGGATGTGGTTTATCTTGATTTCAGTAAAGCATTTGACACTGCCTGCCACAGCATCCTCCTGGCTGAACTGAGGCAGTATGGTCTGGATGATCAGGAAATGAGTTGGATTGGGAACTGGTTGAAGGGGAAAAGTAAGAGAGTTGTGGTCAATGGGATGGAGTCTAATTGGAGGCCCACAGGGCTCAGTACTGGAACCAGTTCTGTTCAATACATTCATCAATGACCTGGCTGAGGGCACAGAGTGCACTGTCAGCAAGTTTGCTGATGGCACCAAGCTGAGTGGAGTGGCTACCACACCAGGAGGCTGTGCTGCCATTCAAAGAGACTGGGACAGGCTGGAGGGGTGGGCAGGGAGAAATTGAATGAAATTCAACAAGGGCAAGGGTAGTTTCTGGCACCTGGGAAAGAACAGCCCCAGGGATTAGGATAGGTTGGAGACTGACCTGTTGGAAGGCACTGAAAGGTAAAAAAGGATTTGGGGGTCTTAGTGGTTGGGAGGTTGACCATGAGCCAGCAATGTGCTCTGGTGGCAAGGAGGGACAATTCTGGGGTGGATTAGTAGGGCTATGGTTAGTAGGTTGAAAGAGATTCTCCTGCCCCTCTACTCTGCCCTGGTGAGGCTAAAGCTGGAGTACTGTGTCCAGTTCTGGGCCCCCCAGTTCAAGAGGGACAAAGAACTGCTCAAGAGAGTCCAGCACAGAGCCACAAAGCTGCTGAAGGGAATGGAACATCTCTGTTATGAGGAAAGCCTGAGGGAGCTGGGGCTGTGCTGCTGGGAGAAGAGGAGACTGAGAGGTGACCTCAGCAATGTTTTTCAGTATGTGCAGGGTGAGTGCCAGGAGGCTGGAGCCAGGCTCTGCTTGGTGATGCCCAGTGCCAGGACAAGGGGCACTGGGTGGAAGCTGAGGCACAGGAAGTTTCACTTAAACACAAGGAGGACTTTTTGCCCTGTGACAGAACACTGAAACAGGCTGCCCAGGGGGGGTGTGGAGTCTCCCCTCTACCCACCTGAATGTATTCCTGTGTGATGTGGTATAGGTGATCCTGCTCTGGCAGGGGGGGTGGACTAGATGAGCTTTTAAGGTCCCTTCCAGCCCCTGACACTCTGTGATTCTGTGACGTATTTTGTCTCTTGTAGAGGTGAAAGTTTGCCCCTTTCTTTCCAGACAATCATCATACTGCCCACCCCTTCCTCCCCCACCTGCGCAGTTCCCATTGCTCCTGTCTTGGGTCAGGCACAGTCTCTTTGGGAAGGGACTTGTGCCAAAGGGTCCTGTTCCTAAGTTCATCCTGCAGCCCTACCCAAATCATAAAAGCGTGCCCTGGGGAATGGGGATGGCTCTAGTGCAGCAGAAAGATTCATCACTTTAAATGATGCCAGTCCCTTTTCCGTGATTGCCAGTACACAGGTAGAATGCCTTTGGGGAACAGGATACAGGTGCAATGAGAGTGAATAACACAAAACTTGCTCAGCTCAGCTGAGCAGCAGTAAGAGGTGCTTCACTTCTCTTGTTTTCTAAGCTTTTGCTCCCTACTGGCTCTTGGGGACATGATTTAGTGGCCATGGTGGTGTTGAGTTGATGGCTGGACTCGATGGTCTTACAGGGCTTTTCCAGCTGAAGGGTCTCTGTGACTCTGTGTAGAACTTCCAGGGACTGGCTGACCTGTGGTCATTTGCATGGCTCCACTTTTCCTCTGGTATTTTTCTTAGCTTCCTGAGAAGCACACTTAGTCCAGTTCAGAGGCTTAGTCCTTCCTTTGGCGGAACTCCTGTTAAAGGCAGAGCTTTCCAGATCTTGACACTAACGTGAGCTTCAGAGTTTGGGTAGATTTCAAAGGAGCCAAGATTTTGTGGCTGTATCTGCAGGACCCTTTTCCAATGGCAGTAGCTCTGCAGGGTAAGAAGTGCACAGGAGGATGCGTGCAGAGGTGCAGTCTTGCACGTCTGAGCACGCCGCTGTAGCTATCTCGAGATCGGTGGTATGAAGACAGTGGCTTTCAGCTTCAATCTAGCCTGCTTCTGAACCTGGGGTACCACTGGATCTTGATGGTGGCTGTCACTGCTGTGGCTCAGGCTCACCTATAGTTTGGATATCACTTTGGATATTGCTATAACCTGTCTTAGAATTTCAAGTCCTGCCCTAGGCTTTGTCCTCCGCCAACTCCCACTAAAGTCCACCTGCGCTCTGTGTTTATGAAGCTGAGGATTCAGGCCACAGCTTGATGTTTCAGCAGCTGTCATTGCTCCCCTGTTCGTGCACTGCCTCATTCATGTTGGTGTTTGCTGTCCTCTATGCCCTCCTCAGCTGTTTGACCTGGTGTACAGAGAAGAGACCCTGCTCAACGTGATCAAGAGCGTGACCCGCAACGGCCGCTCCATTATCCTCACTGCAGTGCTGGCCCTCATCCTGGTTTATCTCTTCTCCATCATTGGCTTCCTCTTCTTGAAAGATGACTTCATCATGGAGGTCGACAGGCTGAAAATCAGGAGCCCTGCTGCAGGTATTGTTTGTTCTGCTAAAATTTCCTACACAGAGCTTTTCAGTCTACCCAGCCTGGCATTCATCCAGGGATGTTCTGAAAGCAGAATTAATTCTGTGCCACTCAGAACTCCAGTCTCTGGATAAAATTCCCTGTGGATAGAGGGGTTTTTAGGTCAACCTTAGCTGGTGGAATGCTAAAACCTAGCACTCATATTCATTATGTTTTCTTTTCAAACTCTTGATATATAAAGATAAACTCTGTATTTCCTAAGTATTTGGAAGACAACTCCCAGTGGATTCTCCTTCCTCTCATCCCACCTTGAAAGCAGCTCAGAGTGTTTTCAGTGTAGTTTACGAGCTATGATCTCAGACTCTTCTCAGTGGACAGAAATTGGAATTTATTACAAAGTCCACACTTCTACTGATAGGAGGTTTCCTGGATCTTTGAATTTCAGTGTGCATCTCCCAAGCATCTCCATCAGTGTACAGTGCTGGCTTCTGTAACATCACTGTGAGGCTTTTCACCATGTTTTCCAAGGCCAGGATTTCAGCTTTCTGGAATAAGAGATTTTGCCTATAGGAGCAGAGAGTTACAAACCTCCTAGGCCTGGTCTGCTGAGATATTTGCATGTGCTGCCAACCACCCTGCTGGGAGCACAGGCAGAAGGGTAACTGCCTTGCACAACCATCCCTGAGAAGAGCTGGTTGAGGTTCTAGAGGCATGAGTCTCCCCACATGCTGAGTTGTTCAGCCCTGTGCACGGGCACAGAGTGAGAAGAATCCACCATGGGCTGTGTGCAGCTCCTCCTGATTCACTTTAGGGTCTCAGGCACACAAGCAAGACAAAGGGTCCTGAGGACTTGTGGGGACAGTGCGCTCAGGTAGCTGTTTTGAGACCATAGCATTCCTTGGTTTTTTTCCAGCGGCCATCTGAAAAGGGTTCCATTGCCATATGTTTGCCTCGTCATTCATTTCTGGGGCAGAACTTGTGATGGGAAAGGTAACTGGGACCACTTTCGGCTGCACACAGCAGTGGCCTGGTCCAGAGCAGTGAGTCCTGGTGCTTGTGGCTCTTCTGTTGGGTTCTTGGCAGGTGTTTGTAGGGTGGGTGTGTTCTGGCTGGCTTTAGACATTGCCCATCAGGAAGATGAGCTGACCCTGCACTGAGGGAGCATGCTGCAACCTGAGACAAGTGCTTTGCATTTCTGTCTCGATGAAGTCACAGAGAAAACCAGAGCAGAGTGTTCTGTGCTGCCCAGATTGTCTTAGACTGTTACTTCTGTTGTAGGGTTTTGCCTTCACTGTTCTTCCTCTTTAAACTTTTTTGTACCTCTGATTTGAAATGCAGAAAATGGTTGAAGATGCACAGGCTAGAATTGGTTTGATAAGATCAAGCTGTACACATTTCCCCACCTTGGGAATGCTAAATTAGTGTTTTACACAAACCCACACATATTTACAAATGAGCACCAAACTGTGTTGTAATCCTTGAAATCTCTTAAATATTCTACACTAAGGAGAACTCAACATCAGCTTGGTGTCCTTCTTGTCAGCTTTGGTGAATAATTTATCTAATGGCTTTAAAACTGACATTATTTTCATATCTGACAGTTGCTCCTTGCTTTGAATGTATTTTGTTCTAACCAGAAGCAGCAGCATTTGATGTAGATTCATTAATTTCAGGAGATGAAATGGCTGTGAACTACAGGAAGTATAAAGCTCTGGGCTTGTTCCTCTGATTGCTTTGAGCTGTTGAGGCAGCCTGCTTGAGGAAGGAGAAACTGGTGGTGTAATTCAGTCTGCTTTTTCTCCTCAGCTTCCCAGCTCTAGGATTATTCAAACCTTGGTGTTGCTACAGAATCTGCCTTTCTCTTACTGCCCTCCTTTTGCCACAGATACTGGTGAAGTCCCTACTACAACCCTGACATCAATGATGGGAGCCTGTGCAAAGGAGAACTGTTCCACGAGGATCCCAGCGGTGAATTCAGGTTAGGACAGAAGTTCCTCCAGCCTGGTGGTTCACTTGAACTGTGCTGCCAGCCAGCCAGGCCTGGTCAGGCTGGAGAACTGGCAAGGGATAAATATGGGGAAGTTCAGCAAGGGCAAGTGCAGGGTCCTGCACCTGGGGAGGAACAATCCTTGCACCAGTACAGGTGAGAGATCACCTGCTGGGAAGATGCTCTGTGGGGTAGGACCTGGCAGTGCTGGTAGACAGGAGACCAACCATCAGCCTGCAATGTGCCCTCATACCCAGAAGGCCAATGACATCCTGTGGGACATGAAGAACAATGTGACCAGCAGGGTGAGGGAGGTTCTCTCCCTCTGCTCTGCCCTGGTAAAGCCACATCTGGAGTATTGTGTCCAGTGCTGGGCTCCCCAGTTTAAGAGGGACAGGGATCTACTGGAGAGAGTCCAACAGAGGGGCACAAAGATGCTGATGTGCCTGGAGCATCACTCTTACAAGGAGAGGCTGAGAGGCCTGGGGCTCTTTAGTCTGGAGAGGAGAAGACTGAGAAAGAGTCTGATCAGTGCTGAGCAGTAGCTAAAGGGACAGTGTAAGGAGGATGGAGCCAGGCTCTTCTCAGTGATGTCCAGTCACAGGACAAGGGTCAGTGGACACAAACTGGAACCCAGGAGGTTCCACATGAACATGAGGAAAAAATCTTCTGTTGTGGATGGTCTTTCCCTGCAGATGTTGGTCTTGTTTTAGTGGCCTGTGCAGTGAGAGTGGCTGCAGAGTTGATGGTCCTCGGGCTTCAAATGTGTACTGCCAAAGGAGCTCAAACACAGCCAGAGCTGGACCCTGCTTGTCCTGTGTCCCCATGTAACACTGCTCTGAAAGCTCTCTTCTGCCACTACTGATTTTTGAGCTGTTAGAACTAAAGGCTGTGGGGAGAGGGCTATAAAAGTAGACTTCCTGTCCCCTGCTGGTGTGCAGCCTGGTATCACAAACAAAATGGGAAGCTGTCTGAGCAGGCAGAGGAAACAGCCGAAGAAGTACTGGCAAAGCTGCTGCGGTTGAAGACTCACCAGCCAGTCAAGAGTGAGCCAGTGTGGCCTCTGCCAGGCTCTCTGAGTGACAGGAATCTCACATTTCCTACTCTTTGGCTCCTGTACCTTTAAAGTGAAACAGTGATGAAGTCAGGGGAGCTGCACCCAACATCTCAGTGCATTGCCACCGAGCCCTGGAGAAGAGTCATTCTCCAGGAGCATGGAGAGCCAGCATTCAGCATGAGCAGCTCTGCTCATCTGAGCCTGCCAGGGCTCCTGGAACAGGTCATGTTTCTGGCAGAGCAGAACTGCAGTGGGATTTGGTGGGATTCCCCCTGTACCAGCATGAAGAAGTCCACAGCTGTCTGTAGAGAAGGTGAAAGTTTGAGTGGCATCTCGTGTCCAGAGTGCAGACATCAAAACGTTGCTTTTGGGGTCCTGTTTGATGCCTGTTTGTGAAAGGGGACATTTCCGTGGACCCCTTCCACTGCCAGGCCTGGTGCTGCTCTGTGCCAGATGAGCTAGATCCACAGGGACACTCAGTGTCTCCCATGTGCCTGTGTTAGAGAGCAGGCCAGAAGCCAGTCAGCTGGGAGCCAGCAGATGAGGGTCTTCGAGGTAAATCTTGCCACTGGCTGCCCTGTGGTTACCGCCATGGGGTGCTCTTGGTGCTTGGTCTGGATTACCTTTGAAGGAAATGTCCTTAGAAGCCTACCTAATGCTGTCTGGCCACTCAGCATGCCAGAGCTACTCAGACAGACCACTTCAGCCTCGGTGAGTCTTGACATTGGGACCTTGTGTCACTCCACAGGCCCACTCCTTTTAGAGTGACTGAACCATCCTGGTTAGAAAAGCCCTCCAAGATCATCAAGTCCAGCCATCAACCCAACACCACTATGGCCACTAAACCGTGTCCCCAAATGCTATGTCTACACATTTTTGGACATGTGGAGGTGTTTCAAAGAGGCAGAGATGTGATGCTGAGGGCTAAAGTTTAGCCCCAGCCTTGGCAGAGTCAGAGAATAGTTGGGCTGAGTGATCCTAAAGGGCTTTCTGAACCAAACTGGTTCTATTCTGCATGCCCGTGGGGTTATCCAGCTCCCAGGGTTAAGGAAGCTCTTGTTGCTCTGCATCTGGGAGCACAAGTAGGATAGACACATGGCTGGCTGTACCCTCCCCACAGTCTGCATCCCTTTGCTGAGTGTCTGCCAGCTTCAGGCTGTCTGCCCCTCTGGCAAGGAGCAGCCCCAGTGTGCTTGGTGGTCCAGCGTGGGGTGCTGGTGTCTGTGTGCTGAGGTGTGCCATGCAGCGTGGGGTGCTGGTGTCTGTGTGCTGAGGTGTGCCATGCAGCGTGGGGTGCTGGTGTCTGTGTGCTGAGGTGTGCCATGCAGCTGCAGAGTGGTGTCTGCAGTCTCTGAGCTCGCTCTGAATTTCCCTCTGGGTGGGCATGGAGAGTTCTGAGTAAGGGTTTCTAGCAGGTAGCTCCCTGATGCTGCAGCCCCCAGTGCTGAGGCAAACGTGTCCCTGAAGAGAAAAGGTAGCCACAGCCTTGGCCCCACAGTGCCAGCCAGCAGGATGCAGGGGACAGCTCAAGCAAGGCTTTTAGAAGCAGGCGTCGCAGCCCCCACGTGGGGGGGGGCGTGTGGTGGGCATCATATCGGCCGGGGCAGGCAAAGTGCCCCAGGGCCTGGTGTTCCAGCACAGCTCCTCTGCACGTTCAGATGTCTCCTGCAGGACAGTTCCCTCTGTGGCTCAGCCAAAGCCACACAGCAGCTCTGCAGCAGAGGTAAGAGTAGGATCCAAGTTTTCCAGCTGAGCTCAGGGAGAGTCTTTGATTTAATGGACATCAGAGCTGCATGGGACACGTGTGCTGGTGGGGAGGTCATGGACAGATCTGCTGCTGTGAAGGCCAGCCCCTCCTCACCGAGCTGGAATGTGACATGGCTTGGCATCTGCAGGAACCGGTAAAGGAGCACAATCCTACAAGTGTGCCTCTAATTCTGTGGTTGGATTGCTTCTCCTCCCTGTGTCAGCTGCATGGTCAGGAGCCCCAGCAACAAAGCAGACACCTGACAGGAGCACTTCAACGGGAAGGGGTGGTCCCGCCAGTAAAGATGGCAGCTCTGGGTCATTAACACCATTGCTGGTGGGAGAACTACTTGGGATTTGCTCTCTTCAGGCTCAGTCTGCCTGCTGTGCCCGCGCGTGTCACCAGCTGCAAGGTGTGCTTGGATAGGGATGATCAGAGAAACTCTGGCTGAAGATGTGTGTGGGCTGACAGTCATGGCTTTGGAGTGCTCACAGAGTCACCCAGAATGGTGAGGGTTGGAAGGGACCTCTGGAGAACATCTAGTCCAACTCCAGTGTTAAAGCAGGTTCACCTAGATCAGGCTGTACAGGAACGTGTCCCCTTGAACTGGGGAGCCCAGAACTGGACACAGTACTCCAGATGAGTCATCACTAGGGCAGGGAAACCTCCCTCACCCTGCTGGCCACACTCTTCGTCATGCCCCACAGGGTCCTATTGGCCTTCTTGGCCACAAGGGCACATTGCAGGCTGATGGTCAGTCTGTTGTCCATCACCACTGCCAGGTCCTGCTCCACAGAGCTCTTTCCCAGCAGGTGAGCTCTCAGCTGCACTGGTTCCTCCTCCTGTGCAGGACCCCACACTTGCCCAGCTCTCCAGCCTGGCCAGTTTGGTTGTTTGATGTTATGACTCCTAAGGCTGCTGCTCTCCTGTTTACAGGTGAAGATGAGGAGGATGGAATAGAAAGGACCTGTGACACCCTGCTCATGTGCATCGTGACCGTGCTGAACCAAGGGCTGCGCAATGGCGGCGGTGTGGGAGATGTACTCAGGAAGCCCTCCAAAGATGTAAGTGTTGCTTGTGCTTCTCACAGATGTGATCTGTTTTCACTTCCCAGATGCAATGTTCAGTGAGAAGAGCTAGGCTTGTTGAGATGCCCACTCTGAGCTAGCCTGCAGCTGCTGGCAGGGTGCTAAACCCCATCCCATCAACGTCAAAGATCACAGGAGGCCCAGAGGGACAGGAGCACATGGAGCCAAGTAGATCCACTTAGTCACAGAGGTGTTCCCCCCTGCCTTTGTGAGTGAGGCTAGCAGAACTTGGCTTGTGAGAAGAGGCTGTGCTTTGCCTGGGCTGAGGTGAAGCTGCTGTGCAATGTTTCAGCTGTGTGCCGTTTTTGTGTCATTGCTGCAGGAGCCCCTGTTTGCTGCTCGGGTTGTTTATGATCTGCTGTTTTACTTCATTGTCATCATTATTGTTCTAAACCTGATCTTTGGAGTCATCATTGACACATTTGCTGATCTCAGGAGTGAAAAGCAGAAAAAGGAGGAAATACTGAAGACAACCTGCTTCATCTGTGGTAGGTTTCACTGAGCTGGGGAGGCACTGGGTAGGGAAAGGAGCAAAGGGAACTCTTACTCAGTAAACGAAGCCTGGACCTAAGGGGTTACCTTCTGCAGACACATCCAAATTTATTCCCTCTCAGTAACAAAAGAAACAAATGAAAGTCATCCCCACAAACCCCACGGATGAGTGGTGCTGATCTTGAGGGGCAGAGATGCCTCCTGGTTTGGTAGGCTGGGTGTTGCTCCCATGGTGGTCTGACAGGGATCAATGGGATGGAGAGCACAGGCGCTTTGGTGTCTATGGAAGGCTCCACAAGAAACTGTGGGGGAAAGCTGTGATGTGGAGGCAAACATTTGTGACTGTGCCTTTCCTCACTGCGATGCTCCTCTTCAGAGGTCAGAAGTGACTGCAGCCCTGGGGAGCTCTGTGAGTGCAGAGCTGCAGAGCCCTGCACACACAGTCCCAACACAGCTGAAGTGGAGCTGTTCACGTGCCTGCTGCTAACCCTGTACATGAATCAGGACCTGGGCTGCATGCTGGGAGCTTAGCAGTGAACACCTGGAAAGGAGCAGAGACAAGGCTCATAAAGGCCTTCCTAGCCCTCAGCACAGCTGCAAAGGGTTTGTGCTGGTGGTGGTGTTACTTAGAGGAAATATCATAAAAGAAGGTAAGCATTGCACTGGAGTTCTGCCAGCAATGCCTTCTGGCCTGCTCTTCCTTGCGCAGCTTTTAAATTAAGGTCCTTTAGATGAAGTCAGAGTCCTTCCTCCAATGTGCTTCACAGATCTGGGCTCTTTAGGCTGAAGTTTTTTGTGGGCTTTTTTTCATTATGCCTACATCTCTTTGCAGGGCTGGAGAGAGACAAATTTGATAACAAGACTGTTTCGTTCGAGGAGCACATAAAGTCAGAGCACAACATGTGGCATTATTTGTACTTCATAGTTCTTGTCAAAGTCAAAGATCCAACGGAATACACCGGACCCGAGAGCTACGTGGCGCAGATGATCGCGGTGAGTCCGTGTGGGCACGTGCTTTGTGCAGCTGAGAGAGGCTGCTGCAGCCAGAGCAGGGAGTCTCCTCTCTCCCTGCCTCTGAACAATAGGAGGCATTGATCTGTCACTTTAAAGCTCTTCTCACGTGTTTTAGACAGTCTGCAACAAAGCCCAGGCTTAAACATAATGGAAAAGATGAAGGCACGGGCCACGGTCTCCACTTTGGTGTTCTTGCTCTCATGCTCTGTGGGCTCTGCTGCCTCATTAGCCAGACCAAGGGCAGGAGAGCACACATCATAACATCTGCTGCTGCTCCAGCTTTGTCCAGCACCTCTGGGCTGCTGTCCAGAGAAATCACATCTCCTGCTGAGCACTGAAAGGGTCAGTGCTGAGGGCCAGAGCTTTTCTACCATGGCTGCTCTGAACAAGCTGTCGAGCAACCCAAGAAGAGCTACTGCAGGGGGTTTGAAGAGCTGCAGAACCTGGCCTGTGAAGCAATGAGAGAATGGCTTGGATTCAAGAGGCAGCAATCTGGGGGCGGTGGTGCAGAGAGATGTTCCATTGCAATCCATTTCCAGCCTGCTACCAAGGGGGATTCCTTCTGGTGGCAGAGGGTTGGATTGTCAAGGCTGCCTCCTGGGGCCTTTACTTTGGAGGAATTCTTCCTACTTACTGGGATGTTGTGGTGTAGCATTTCCTTCCCATGGGTGTCCTGGCAGGTGTTGCAGTGCCAGAGTCTGTGTTTGGAGAGCTGGCATGTGTCTGAGTCTCAGAGAAGGGGGCACCCTGGTGAGCATCATGCTGTGCAATTTGCACTTTCCTGGAGCCACGTTTGTTGCTGAGGGTATCTGCTCTGTTGTTCCTCACTGGGCCTATGATGATCAGGTGATATGGAGATGCTGGCTACCCATTCAGACCTCAGTTTGAAGAGAAGATTCTTCTTTAATTTCAGCTACCTTCAAGTCAGGCATCTGGTTTAAATCAGTCCCAGCTCCCTGCCTCGTCAGTGCAGAAAGCCAGATCTGTCCTGCCTCAGACAGGTATCCAAGGCTGACTCACCCCTGGCATCGCCGTTCTGCCTCCATGGAGAGCTTGGACAAGATGCCTAATTGGGACTGGCAAAAATTAGAGGAGGCTGCTCCCAGCCACTGTGCTGGCCTGTGCAGAGCTTGCCTTGAGTGTTGTGATGAAATGGAGCCTTTGTGAGTGCTCCCAGCCCTGCCCAGGATGCTGCTGTGGCAGCTGACAGGAACCCAGAGCTCAAGTTGAGGGGAAGAGCCAAGGTCCGTGGAAGGTTCGACCCCTCCATCTCAGTGGCCAGCTGGAGATAGGCAGTGATGGATCTGCTCCTCTGCAGTCTCAGGAGTGGAACAGAAAAGCTCAATCAAATGCTTGTTTCCTCTGTTCCACTGCAAGAAATGTTTCACAGCAGCACCTCATCCTCTTACACATGAGGGTATTTCAGCTCACCTCAGTCTGTGGAATCAAAAGCTTCTCCAGACTCCAGGGCTTGTCTCATTTGTCTGTTCCTTCTCTACTCCTCTTCCTCTCCCTGCAGTTGTTGAAGGATTCTGAAGCTTGTATGTTGAGTGGTGATGTTCAGTTCCAAGGGGATGCACCAGCACCCACAGTGGGAGTGCTCTGAGTCCTCTGCTGTGCTTCACTGGTTGTTTTGTGTTTGCACTCCTGGTAGGAACTGTGCTTCAAAGGTCTCAGACATAAGCAGGAAAGCACCAGAACAGCAGGTGTGACCTCAAGCACCGAGCTGGTTTCTCAGGGCCCTGATACCCTGTGGCAGAGTGCTGGTGGTTTATGTGGTTAGCAGCCATCCAGGCTTGGGGATTTCTCAACCTTCTGAAGGGAGCTGCACTGGCCCATACAGCTAGGTAAAGTTTCTGGTTGTTCTGTATGGTGGACCTGGAAGTGTAAAACTTACGTAGAATGGAAGAGGGGGAAAAAGAGAAACAGAAGAGAGCAAACTGCAAGTGGCTGGTGTGGTTTCTTTGTGTGGTTTCAATCTCCCAGGCTAGGGGACAGAGCAGCTCTCAGCCTAGAGCAGCCTAAGGGGATCTCATCAATGCTGATCATTACTTACAGGGTAGCTGGCAGGAGGATGGGACCAGGCTTCACTCAGTGGTACCCAGTGACAGGACAGGGGCACAAACTGGAACGTAAGTTCCATCTGAACATGAGGAGGATCTTTTCCTATAGGGTGGCAGCCACTGGAGCAGGCTACCCAGAGAGGTGGTGAAGTCTCCATCTCTGGAGTCATTGCAAACCCACCTGGAGGCCATCAGAGGAGACAGTTCAGTAGGATAACTGGTGGTCACCGTCCACATTTTGAGAGGTCATTTCTCAGAGGTGCAGCCTGAAGATGCAGAATTTCCCTCAACTTTGGTAGCTGCAAGGAGATAAATAGGGACAAAAAAAGCAGATGATTAGTTCCTGGATGTTTTGCAGCAAAACAGAGATATGAATCAGCCTTTGGTTTGTGTCTGCAGCCATTTGCAAAAATAAAAGGCTACTGGCATAGCAATTAAATTAATGATTTTGCCCATTGGAGGAATGGAAGACTTTAGCCCTGCAAGTTCTGTCCTCATGGGTCCTGTCTGCAGTTCTTAGCAAGTTTCATAATGGATTTTATCAGCATTAGTGCTACCTGTCATAACTACATAATTACAGCACCTAATTAGATTATGACTTATTTACTCTAATTATGTAATTGGCTGTAATTGGTGCAATTACGTAACTCCTCAGCCAGCTGAAAACTGCTCTGAACCCAGCCTATGCTCACGAGTGAAGGCTGCTGCCATGTGCCAGGCCAAAGGAAAGGTTCTCTTCTGCCACTGCTGCCACTGGAACTGAGCCTTTTCTACTGGCAGCTCCTTCAGCTGTTCCTCTGCACCTCATTTGCTCTCTAAGTGTCCCTCCTGAAGGGCAAATTCCTCATCCCCAGGATGCTCAGGGTCCAGACCCTTGCACTGAAAGCAGAATTCTCATCAGCATTGTGAGGGTGCAGTAGAAGAGGCTGAGCAGCAGCAGCCTGGGGTTCTGAGCAGTGCTTTTCTTACTCAGCTCTTTAACAGATCACTTTGGGGTGGCAGCAGTCACCTGGCACTGGTGGTGTGACAGAATACTGTTGTAACTATTTTGTTTGAGACATTATTTTGCCCTTTCCCCCCCCCTTTCTTAAAATGATGGAGAGAAGTGTTTACTCCATGTCCTGTCCATCCCCACGCCAGAAGGGCAAACACCTCCATCATTTGGAACAGTTCTGGTTTGGGTGAGCTTTTTAGAAACACTGAAGCCTGCAAATTGGCCTGGGCATGGTGCTGCCCTGAGCTGCTGCTGGTGTCTGGGTGAACCTGTGTCAGCAGGGGAGTTGGACTGGGTGAGCTCCAGAGCTCCCTTCCACCCCACTGGAGCTCTCCGGGAGCTCCCTCCAGCACCCACTCTGTGCTATCTGCCACTGTAGCTGAGAGCATGAGCCAAGTGCAGCCTGCAGAGCCCACAGCTGTGGGTGCAGAGCCTGTCTGCCCATGCTGGCACACCCTGTCCCACGGTCATTTCACTGGCACCAAACCCTGGCATGCTGCACCCCAAGCCTGAGCACACCCGGGGAGGTTCTGGAGGGGGCAAGTGCAGATGGAATGCAGAGAGGAGAGGTAAGAGCAGCGAGAAGGAACAGGGTCTGTGGAGCAAGCTGCACCTGCCAGCTCTTGGGGTTTGCAGAGAGCACAGCAGAATAACATGAGCTAAGAGGCCTGGTGACCTCAGCTCCTAAAATAGAACTTCTTCACAGAAGGAAAGTTCTGACATCCAGGGGGTTTCTAGTCCTTTATCTGTCATCTTTCTGAGTTGCGATGGCCAAAGTTCCCCCTGGTGGTTTTTCTCTCTGTTCTGCAGTGTTCTCAGCACGCCCAGGACTGCTGTGCACTGCGTGGGTGCAGCCTTGAGCAGTGGCAACCCAAAGTCACCTGAGTGCTGCAGGAGGACACTCTGGGTGCTTCTCACATGCACTGCAGTGATTCAGCTGAGACTATTTCGTCAGTTTCCTCCCCCAGACGTCCTTCTGTTACAATTAACTACAACCACAGCAGGGAGGGGAGAAGTGATGGGAGCTCCTGCAGTTCCCAGCCCAGATCACTAATGGGAGAAGTGGTGGCCACTGAAGGCATGCCAGTCTGACCTGCACTGGTTGAGGAGAGGACACGGTGCCCATTCTGCTGCCTCTCTGTAGGTGGGATCATATCCACAGGGGCACACAGCTGGCAGGGTGACTCCTTCAGCTCTATCATGGAACCAGAGAACCTTTTTGGTTCCCAGTGTGCCAAGGGAAGGTGAGTTAAGATTCTTCAGCTGTCTCACTGTGACCAAACCATTCCTCAGGATGAGGAATTCTGGTTGAGCACTAAGTTTCTGATCTGGCAGCTCGCAGACCTGAACATGCTGACAGGACTTGTGCACACCAGTGCTCTGCTGCAGTGGGGCATGGGCTTTAGAACTTTGGGGAAGCCAATAATATTCCCTTTGTTAGGGCTTACTGATTCTGCTTTCCACAACTGGCCTCTCTCCAAGCCCTAGCAGATATTGTCAAAACCAAGCTTGCCCAGGTGAGGTGTGTGGATGTAGCATGGAGCTGTGCAACTTCTCCATGATTACTTTGCAGAGTGGCAGAATGCAGGTCCCCTTGCAATGACCTCATACTATGGCAGTAACACCAAGAACACAAAAGCCAGCTGCTAAACAAGAGCTGGTCTTTCTGACAGGCCAATTTCTTGGGAAATACAACATGGGGCTTGTCTACAGCTGGATTTCCACAAAATAAGCAATTAAAGAGTATGCCCAAATAGATGATTTACTGCTCCGCTTTCATGCTGCACTCAGAAAGAAGAGCAAGCCAGGATACAGCTCTCTGTGTCCTTCCACATGGACCAGGCCCTGTGGAGAGCTCAGGGCTTTGGTTTACAGAATTACAGAACTGTTTTGATTGGAAAAGCCCTCTAAGGTCATCCAGCCCAACTGTCATCCTAACACCACCATGGCCACTAACCCATGGCCACATGGTTCTTGAACACCTGCAGGGATGGGGATTCCACCACCTACCTGGGCAGCCTGTTCCCATACCTGACCACTCTTTCACCAAAGAATTTTTTTCCTCATCTCCAACCTAACCCTCCCCTGGTACAATTTCCGGCCATTTCCTCTCATCCTATCACTTGATAGGAAGAAGAGCCAAACACCTCCTTCCATGTAGCTGTAGAGAGTAATAAGGTCTCCCCTCAGCCTCCTCTTCTCCAGGCTGAGCACTCCCAGGTCTCTCAGCCTCTCCGCCCCAGCCCTGTTCTCCAGACCCTTCCCCAGCTTAGATGCCTTTCCCTGGACCTGCTCCAACCCTACTGTCCTCCCAATGTCCTTGGAGTGAGAGCCCAAAACTGAACCCAGCACTCAAGGTGTGGACTGACAGGACTGGGTGCATCAGGCCCTGGAGAAGGTCCTTATTCTGCATCAGGTTCTGCCTCTAGATTCACAGAAGGTCTCAGCTCTCAAGTGGTGATAGAGTCTCTGAGACAGAGCTGGACTTGTGCTTCACACACATTCAGCCACTGCTTGGCTCTGTGAGGGGAATCCCTGCCCAGTTCTAGATTTGCAGAGTACTTTGAGGCTTTGCTCTTTTTCTTTCTGCTAGCACTGGACTCTTTTGCTCTGAATGCTTTCCCTGTTGTTGAACAACACCAATCACTTCTGTAGGTCCATTCCTGCTTTTGCTTCTCTGCAGTTTTGCTCTCTGTTATTATCTTAGAGAAGTGCTGGACACCTCCCTCTCCACTGCATAGCACAAGCAATTACAGCAGCATGCCTAATTAGCTGCTCTCCTCCTTGTTTTGTGCTTCTCAGGACACGAAAAGTCATCGTTACATGAGGACTTGGCATTGCTGCACAGAGCACCCAGAACAGGGGTTCAGCAAGAGAGATGAGCACCTTCTGCTCTATTTCAGTGCTCTGCATCTCCCAGAAATGGGTGCTGTGGTCCACCATAAATAAAACAGTTGGGCTGCTGGTCTGGGTTATGCGTGAGGTGTGGGTAAATCAGAGGCTTTGTTTGGAGCCTTTCAGCTTTAGTGGCCCAGGTTTTGTGTGCATTCCTCCCAGACAGCCCAGATTAATCCTCCTGTTGCTACTGGAGGCCATGGATCTGATCCTGCCTCTTCAGAAATGATGCCATGAGCTGGTGTGGGAGGTAGATTGGTGTTAACAGCAACTGCTGCAGCACAGGCAGATGTGTAGTGAGGTCAAGGGGAGACCTTTACGCCCCTAGAGCTGGCTTGGTGAGGGAATGGCCCTGCCACTGCATGCTGCCCTTGTCCATGCTGCCCTTGTCCATGCTGCCCCTGTACTCAGCCCCTTATGTTCTGTGAGCTCCTAAAGGGACAAGTCCCAGCACCAGCATAACTCTGTCTTTTTTACTCCTTCCTTTGAAGTCACTTCTGAATCTGAAGCTGCAATGCAATTGCAGGTACAAGAGTAGAGCCCAAGCCTCCTCAGAAGTATTCATTAAGGTTTGGGGGGTTCCCCCTGCCAAGGTCTGGGAGGAGTGGTTTGATACCATCCAGCACAGTCTTTTTGGACCCCATGGCATTGTGGCTCAGTTGTAAGCTTTGTGTTTGAAGCATTTGACCAGCTCTCTGCTGACCAACAGTTAGGCTTTAGAGAGAGATGCGGCTCTGAAGATGAGTTCTGTCCTGGGTGGTCACAGCCTCCTTGTCCTCCTTCCAACTTCTATTCAGTCAGTTTGCAAATTCAAATGAATGAGCTGAGTCGGGTTCCTGTTGGTTTGTTTGACTCAAGGAGGGGTCTGGCCATAAGGCCGTGTTCCTTGAAGCTGGCAGATCCCCAGCAGGATGCAGTGGAGGTGTTCCAGCTGGAGTGCCGCAGGCCGAGCAGTGCTGCTGGCAGCACACAGGCTGCGGTTTGCTGCTGGAGCCTGCTCCTGCCTCCACCTGCCAACGAGTGCAGCTGGGAACGTGCCAGGCAGCCTGCAAAAGCCATCTTTTGTCCCTTGGTGAAGGAAGCATGTGGCCTGAGACAGATCTGTGTGTGGGCAGACCTTTATTCTGTGGTTTCAAGTGATGAGAAGGCTCTCCAAAGTCCTGGATAGGCACCCACTGTTGCACTTAGATCCTGCCAGGAACAGAGCCTCATTCTCCTGGGACTGGTTGTGCATGGCTTTACCTAACGGGAAGTGGCCCCTGCCTGGGGTCACAGGCAGAGGTAAGAAGCTCAGCCTCAGAGGAGCAAAGTGATGAGCAGCTCCTGAAGTGTCAGTGGCATTAATTTGCTTTTGCCTTAAGGGTGAAGCAACAAACACAAAACTCTCTGATGCTATTTGAGAATCTGATTGTAACGTGTGAGAACAATCCTTGGGCTTTACATCACAGTGGGACTGAGCTGCTGGCTTCTGTGAGAGGAAGGAGACTCCCAAAATCTCTACATCCAAGGCTGGTAACTGCAGGAGCTGAATAAAGGAAGGACTACAGGCTTGCCTGAAGATACTGGAGTGTTTAGTAAAGGACAGGGAGATGAGTTTGAGTTTGTTGTCTACCAGGAAGAGCATCTAAACAAAGAGCAACTTGGGTCGGACTCAAAATAATAGCAGTGAGATTCTGCTCTGAGGAGAACAGAGTAAGGCTGCAAAAAATATAGTTCTGCTTGGAGGCTGGAGCCAGGTGGGGGTTGGGCTCTTCCCCTAGCAACAAGTGACAGGAGGAGAGGAAATGGCCCTGAGCTGCACCAGGGGAGGTTCAGGTTAGACATGAGAGGAAACTTCATGGCAGGGTCTCAAAGCCTGGCACAGCGTAGGCGAATCCCCATTCCTGGAAGTGTTCCAGAGAGGCAGAGATGTGGTGCTGAGGGACTAGAGCTAGAGAATGGTTGAACTGGATGATCTGAAAAGGCTTTTCCAGCCCAACCATTCTGTGATTCTACGGGTTTATGGTTCTTACAGCTCAGAGGCAGCAAGATTTGGGGAGCTGGCTTGTTCTACAAGGTGCTAGAGATGTGATGAAGTTTCTTGTTTTCTGTGTCTGGGGGAAAATCCACAGGATGTGTGAGTCTGCATGGATCAGTGTCTGCATTTGTGTGACTTTGGTTTTGTGGCGCCTCTGAGGAGTGGCTTTGTGAGATTTGTGTCACCCACATCTGGTTGCAGATAGCTTTGGTGGTGTCACCCCTTTGCTGTTTGGTTGCAAAGCCTCATTCATGGAATCATCTCTTTTAAGGGTGCTGGATGTGTGTATGATAAAAAGCTAGGGTTGCATCATCTTTAATAACAAAGGTGATGTATAGCCTAAAAAAATCAGATTAGTTGCAGAGAAAGAAATCAATCAGGCCGGCAAACCCTGTCTGTGGGACAGAGTGCAGAATATTTGTTTTATGCAGTATTTATTGAACAGATTTGTTGAGAAGATGGTTAAAAACGTTCTGCAGGGGAAAGAGAAGGAACCATTTTGTTCCATTTAAATTACATTGATGTCGTTTTTGCATCATGAAACCTTGCAATATTACCACCAACAAGCCCTGATCAAGTGCTTTACACCATTGCCTCCCAGGGCCTTTTGAGAGGGAGGGATCTGTTGAAGGTTGTGATGTGGCTGCACCCAATGGATACAGGATTGACCCAACTGCAGCCACCCTTCTAGAATCCAGCAGGTCAACAATCACATTTCATTCCTGTCAGCCTAGGGCAGCAGGAGCTTTGCAGAGCCTCCAAAACAAGCAGGCAGCTCTAAATCCTCTTCAAATGCTTTGTCTCTGCTTCCCCTTTCGGGTGAGGGAAATTTGCAACTCCAGGTTTCTGCAAGGGATCATCTGCTTGTTCTCAAGAGAAGCTGCATTGAGACTGAGCACAGCAAGCCATGGGTAAGTGCTGGGCTCAAAACACAAAGACAAAGCAGATCTGTACAGAGGATCCTTGTTGCTATGTTCCCAGGCCCTCGAGCAAGAGCCCTACATGAAAATATAGCCCAGGCAGGTAAAGGTTTGCAAAGGGCCCTGGTGGCTTTTTGGTGATCGGTGCTTGCAGCCTCTGGAAACACCAACCTGAGCAATTCCATCTTTCCCCTTGGGGGCCCAGTTCTGCTCCTTTCCACCCACTGTGTGGCAGGAACAGAACCACGGAATGCTTTTGGCTGGAAAAGACATTGAAGGTCATGGAGCCCAACCACTCTCTAGCTCTACCAAGGCTGGGGCTAGCCCATGCCCCTCGAGTGTGTGCTCCCATGCACATGCCATTAAAAGTCTTTTCCAGCCCAAACCATTCTGTGGTATGGTAGATGTGGTATGGTAGTATGATGTGGTATGGTAGATGAGCACATCCTTACTGAAGCCCCAGTTCTGCAGAGCCCCTGGGAGTAGGGGATCGTTCTGCTGCACTTTAAGAGAAAATGAGAAAAGGTTGTTCTTGAAGTTGTCCTTTATTAGCACACCACATGCAAGATACATCAAAGTCAAAAAGGGTCCAAAGCAGGGACATTCAGCTCAGGATTCAGAAGCCTCAGCTCTGGCCCGGCGTCCTGAGAAAGAACAATGGCCCTGCAATCAGGGAGGCTCTGCCTGTGCAACGCTGAGAACGAGGTCAAGTCCCGAGCCTCTGAAAAAGGGGTCTCCTGCTGAGCCTTTGTGCTTTCCACAGATTCTGCTACACCAAATTGAAGCTAAAGCTGGGAACTAGACACTCCTTGTAAAATACAAGGTGACAGAACCAGAGAATGAAGCTAAATGTGAGAAAACCCAATAAATTTCAACAAGTGTGTGCCCGAGTCCTCTGCTGGAGGAGACAGGTCGTGGTTTGGGCATAGAGTTAGACTCTGACCCACTGGGTCAGACCAGCACTTCTGTTGGTTAAAACGGGTCAGAACGTGTGGTGTGCCTAGCAGTGGGTGGCACATAGGTCTGTAAGGAGCAGACATGCCCCGTCCCCAGCAGTGGCAGGACACTGCAGCGTGTTTGTGTCACAGCAGGGTGAGTGTGGGTCCTTGCTGCCTGGCTTTCAGCACATGGAGCAGGCCTGCCAGCAGGTTTTGCAGGAGAGCAGGAGGAGGAGGGGTCCAGCTTGCTAGTACGAGCAGCACAGCAGGAAAGGCAGGGCCTGCAGGAGCATCACCCTTCTGTGTCCTTTAAGCACAGCCAAGGGGAGCAGAAACACCACTGCCACTCAACCAGGCTTGTGCTAGCCTGGCCAGCAAGCCGGGAACCTGCTCAGGGGTGTTGGAAGCAGCAAGGGCAGGAGAAAGAAGTCAGAGCTGGAGGCATTTCGGTGGGCAGTGGTGGAGCTGCTTGAGCAGCTCAGCCCCTCTCCCATGCTGAGGTTGCCCCGAGCAGTGCAGCAGGAGGAGCGGACATGTGCCATGAGTGTCACCATATTGAAAGCAGCCCCAGGTGAATAAAGTTAGCAAGGCAGTGATTCATTGCTCCTTCAAATCCCTCTCTAGCCACAGTAAATTCCTGCTCATCAGTGACAGCCTGTGTCCACATGCGGGCTGTGATTTACAGCTCTGCCTTTTGTATCAACAACATCTGCTTAACAAAAGAAAAAGAGAAAAGCCAAGAACACTTCTTGTCTGATCTCTGCAGCAGATGTTTCGCTATGCACGAGATCCAGGGATTGTATCAGAAATAATTTAATTGCTTTAAATGAATAATCTGAGCTGTTTTTCCTCAAGCATGTCCCGTAACCAGTAACAACATAAAAACACAGGAAGGTGGAAAAATAGCCTCATGTCTTGCACACATCCACAACTATATCTGTTTTAAGGGCACAGATATTGAGCACCAAATCCTTGCTTCAAGTGGCACCGCTGGGACTCTTGCAGCTTTGCAGAGGAGAACAGCAGTGCTCAGAGTGAGGGCAGAGGTAAGGTGGCAGAGGGCAGCTGAAAGAGCAGCAGAAACCCACAGCTGAGGGATGAATGTGAAGAAGGGGGAGACGTGGGAGGCAATCATGGTGGCTTCAAGGAGAGTGGTGCTGGGGTGGACACAAGCCAAAGCCCTGCAAACACACGGAAGTTGTGCATGGAACTCAGAGGAGTTCCTGTGCAGCTGATGTCCTTGTGCACCTACAGATCCTCCCCTGGCTTCCCACCCAGAGGGCAGCTGGAAGGCGCAGTCTCAGTAGCCTGGTGACAAAGCTGCTTAGCTTGGTTTCTTCTGGGCATGGTCCTGGGCAACCTGCTGTGGGTGACCCTGCTCTGGCAGGGGGGTTAGACTGGACAGTCTCTGGATGTTCCTTCCAAGCCCCATCATTCTGTTACTCTGTGATACTGCTTTCCACCTGTCAGGGCAAAGCAGGATCCTTCCCTTGCCATGCTGCTGCAGCTTTGCCCACAGTTGCTCTTTTTCACTGCTGCTGCCTCCCACATCCAGCATTTGCTGCAGGTTTGCCCACAGCAGGAGCGCACGGCCACACTCTGGCCCAAGGTCTTTCCTGTAGGAAAACTCTTTTCAGGATCATCCCTGTTGCTGGGATGTAAATACCAAGTCCCTGAGGTGTGTTTGATCTGCAGAGATTTTGGGCTGCTTGTTCTTGGCAAAGCAGGCTCCTTTGCAGAGTTCAAGCTGAGTATTGAAGCTGCTCCATCAGAGACCATCTTCACAGCCTGAGGTCCACTGCCATCCCTCACCTTAGCTGTGGGGGTAGCATGAGCAGGGTGCTCATGCTGGAACCCCAAGCAGCCTGCACTGGCAGTCTGGAAGGGCTCACTGTTCTATTACAGGGAAAGATTCTACTTCAACCCTCAGTCAGATAAGTTGAAGTGAAAATGTGTCAGTGGTGACAGAACCATTAAGGTTGGAGAAGTCCTCTAAGATCATCATGTCCAACCATGCCTCCTAAATCATGTGGAGTGCCATGTCTGCCTGGGTTCTGAAAACCTCCAGGAGTGGTGATACCACCACCTCCCTGGGCAGCCTGTTCCAACACCTGGCCATGCTCCATTGCTGCTAAGGCAGATGGTGGGTCTGTGTCATAGTTCCAGCTGACCAGAAGCAGATTCCTCTGGTTCCCCAGGAGCTGTGGCAGCTGCAGCAGGTATCACTGCAGTGCAGACCCAGACAGATTCCTTGAGTTCTGTTTAGGATGAATGTTTGCAAGCCATGTATTGGCCAAATCATGCACAGAACCAAATGATTAAACCAGAAGGTGGTTGCTGCCCTGTGCCATCTGAAGCACCAGAGGTTTACACCCTTAGAATCTCTGTGTAAGGTGGCTCTAGGAGCTACAGAACTACAGGCTCATAGGGTGAGGCTTTTGCTCAGGGAGGTCTTGAAGAATGGTGTAGTGATGGCAGCTGGGGATGTAGTTTAGTGGGCATAGTGGTGTTGGGCTGGTGGTTGGACCTGATGACCTCAGAGGCCTTTTCCACCATGAGTGGCTCTGTGATTCTGTGACCCTATTCTTGGGCACAGTAACTGTGTCCAAGGGCAGCAGATCTGGAAGGGAAGGGGTGGGCTCACTTGCACAGACACAGAATCATTTCTAGGTAAATGGATCTCTTTGTTTCTTTAGAGTGCTGGCTCCAAACAGGTTTGTTCTGATGCCTGCAGGGGCTGAGGCACAGACCTAGGGCACAGCAAAGCCACAGAGGGCAAAGCTGTTCTGTGGGTCCTGACAGTGACACTTCTCAGAACTCAGTGGGTACCTGGAATCAGAGAACCACGAAATGGTGGGGGTTGGAAGGCACCTCTGGGGAACACCTAATCCAAGCCCCTGCTAAAGCGGGGTCACCTGGAGCAGGCTGCCCAGGATCACATCCAGGTGGGTTTTGGAAGTCTCAAGGGAAGGGGAGATCCATGACCCTCTTCCACACCCTTCAGCCACCACCCAGCTGAGGAGCAAAACCGGCTTCAGGCAGCCTCACTGTTAGGTAACAACCCTCTGATGGCCCTGTCACTGGGCAGGCTGAGTCACCAAGGAGCAGGCAGGGGACTGGTGGGCTGAAAGAGGCAGAGGCACATCCCTGCTCTGCAGCACACAGCTGGGAGCTCACAGCTGCAAGCGTGGTGAGTAGCATCACCACTTTCCTCCTTTCACAGACAGCAGGGAAGTGGTGAAAGCTATTCCTTTGGCACTGCAATAGGGGTCACGGGGAAGAGGGACCAAGGGTTGGTACACAAGAGTTTGCTGGAGAAGTGCAGGCCTGGGCAGCTGGCAGTGGCCTGGCACCCTGGGTCGTGGCCCTGGCACCAGGAGAAGGCACGCACTAGGCTGCCTTCACTCCTCTGCTTTGTCCTCCTCGTCCTACTCTCTGACCTGTTCTCCTTCATTCTTACCTGGCATCTCTTGCTCGAAGGCTCGGTTGGGTCCCTCCTGCTGGCTGCAGCTGCTTCACGGCTGGTCCCTTCTGAAGAAAGGTGCCCATGCCAGTTACTGCAACGGTGGGGATTTGGCTCAGCGCCAGAGCGCCACCAAAGCCAGGAGCTGTGCCAACAGGACAGGGAGAGCTCCAGAGAGCCTTTGCACAAAAAGTGGAGAAGCTCTCAACAGATTTCTTCACTCTTTTGTCTGGCCATGCTCAGCCACAGCTGGCAGTCACGGAGGTGCCTGTGTTTTGCCATGGAGGGCCTTGGCCCGCAGCTCTGCTCACCCCTTGCAAAGCCTACGGAAGGGAAAGAGAAAGCTGCACAAAGAACTCCAGGAGGCAAATGCAGGCTTCTGCTTGGAGCAGCCTCTCCAGGCTGAGGTTTCTCAGCAAACACGGGCAGCAAACCCTCCCAGCCCTGCGATGTTCCAGGCGCCTGTCCCACCGGCAGCCCCTCACAGCCTCGGGTGCCCACAGAGCCTGGCAGGGCGGCGCTGAGCCCGCGGGAGCGCTGCCAGCGGGGCGGGAGCGTGGAGGCAGCGAGAGCCTGGATCCCCACCGGAGATGTCTGCTCCGCTGGGCGGCAGCCTGCTTGGCCCAGCGCCTCCTGGCTGCCCCGCCCGCCCGCTCTGCCGCCTCCTTCCCCGGCTGAGCCGGCGGGGAGGAGGCTGCAGCTCCCTTCTGTCCCTGCAGCCCTCCTGGCTGCCTGCCTCTGCCTGCGCACAGATGTGTGCTGGCAGGGGAGTTCTGCAGGGCACACTGTGGAGCAGGAAGATGCTGTGATCTGGACGTGGGCTACTGCAGCTGGGCTGCACACAGCTGCTCTCCTGTGCCAGGCTGTGCAGGAGCAGGGAAGTGACCCTGATTCTGTGCCCCTGGGCTCAGCACCAGCGAGACCACACCTTAGGTACTGGGCTCAGTTTTGGGCCCACTCACTCCAAAAAGGACATTGAGGGGCTGGAGCAGGTCCAGAGAAGGGCAGCAAAGCTGAGGAAGGGTCTGGAGAACAGGGCTGGGGAGAAGCAGCTGAGGGAGCTGGGGGCATTTAGTGTGAGGGCAGACCTCTGCTCTCTGCAGCTCCCGGAGAGGAGGTTGGAGCCAGGTGGGGGTTGGGCTCTGCTCCTTGCTATCAGGTGATAGAAGAGGAAATGGCCACAAGATGTACCAGGGGAGGTTTAGGTTAGAAATGAGGAAAAATTTCTTTGCTGCAAGAGTGGTCAGGGTCTGGCACAGGCTGCCTAGGGAGGTGGTGGAGTCCCCATCCCTGAAGGTATTCAAAAGATGTGTGAGCATGGTGCCTGGGTACATAGTTTAGTGGCCATGGTGGTTGGACTGGATGATTTGGGAAGGCTTTTCCAAGCTGCTCAAGGTGAACCCTGAGCCATAATCACTGAAGTCCTAGAGCCAACGTTTGGGGCTGTGCAAATGTGTTAACTACCCCAGGTAGGCAATTACCCTGAAGGGAAAAGAGCTTCCCCCAGGCTGGGCACTCAAGAGTTTCTCTGTGTTGCCTGTGACCATGTCAGCAAAGGGGGCTGGACTTGGTGAGCTCCAGAGGTGCCTTCCAACCTCTCCCTTTCTGTGATTCTGTGAAAGTTGTTTCCTCCTGACCTGCTCAGTGTTGAACTTCTATGATGCTTTGCATGAAGAAGATGCAAAGATGGGATGGAGTTCATTAGATGCAGGCACTGCAAGGTCCTCCACCCAGCACAGTGCTGGAGACTGCCAAGTGTGAGCCCTGTGCTCAGTGCCGTCACCTGTTGCCTCTGTGCTGCCAGAAGTCAGCAGCATCTTTTCATGGTCTTTGGTCTGTGCAAAGCCACCAGCTTCTCTTAAGCTTTGGATCGAGTCCTGGCTGATCTTCCTCAACATTCTGGCCCCAGATACCCAGCTCTTGGTCTGTAACCAAAGCACAGCCAGGTTCCTTTCTTGGAGAGGTTAGCTCAGCACTGCTGGGAAGGCATAGCTGGGCATCTGCACCCAAGTGGAATCTGTCACTCAGCTCCTGTGACTCTGGGGTGAGCTGGCAGCTGGTTCAGCTGGAGGGCTGCGATCTGTACCACAGTGCTGTGTGGCAGCAGGTGAGATGCGCTGTGTCACCTCTGCCCAGGAAGGAGAATGTTGTGCCGAGGAGCAGGGCAGCAGGTGGCAGTGGGAGCCTCAGGAGAGGCAAGCCCACGGAGCTGGCACGGCTGGCATCTGCACGGGGTCGTGTGCTGTTCCTCTGGTTGCTGCAGGGCAAGGAGATGCTTTCCAAGGCAGCTGAAGGTTTCTGCCTTGCATCCTGGAGGAGACAGATGGGAACCAACAGAATGCCAGTCACAGTTCTGTCAGCAGTACTTGGCCAACACAAGGACCACAGTGGTGAAGTATCAGGGTGCCCTCCTGGGCAGCCTGGCTTGAGAAACTTTGGTGTGAGGTGAGCCTGCTCCCTCAGCTGGCCCCCGTGGCCTTCTGCTTGGTATCTTCAGGTGCTTCAGGCCAGAGAAGCTGTGCTAGGTGCAGATTCCAGAGTTTTCCAGGAAACACTCAGGCACAAGAGCAGCTCTGTTTGCTCCAGCTCCTTGGAATTCACTCTCCGTGCCTGCAGGGCCAGACAAATTTGCTGTCAAATGTGTTGCAAAAAAGAAAGGCATTGATCAGGAAGGACCTCGTGCACAGAGCTGGCTTGGTGTGGGTGAGCACACCTGTGCTTACTGCCGGGCACCTGGTGAGGGCTCTGCCGGAGCCCAGCCAAGGCAAACGCAGAGTGAATGTCAGAGCACACTGGTGGTGAAATGAGCGCTGGACTGGTGCGAGCAGCGGGCACGGAACAGGAGGCACCGCACCGCCTGGGCACAGCCAGCAGGGAGGGTCACACACACACCCACACACCGGCAGGCCTCGATGTGAACGAGTCCTGACCCACTGCAGATGGCATCTTGCACAGCCACGGCACATTGGCATAATGAGATCACGAGGCCCTGCAAGGAGTGGGCAGGAGGAAGGAGGACCCATCTCACCATCCTGCCTGGCAGAGGGGCACACTGCGAGCCCTGAGCATCTTGTCACTGGAGCAACGCCAGCAGAGCAGCACAGCTGGGCACAGCTGCTTGCAAATTTTGAGTTCAAAAGAGAAAACAAGCCCCAGTGCTCGTGGCTTTGTGTTTTGTCTTGGGTAACAGGGCCAAAGCAAGTAGTGGGCTAACACCCTCCTTTCCTCCCCTCCCCTCCTCTCCTTCCCACTGTAGTGCTGCTGGGGTGGGCATTCACAACACAGGAAATGGGTAGAATATGTCCAGCTGGTTCTGCTTCTCTTCTGGAGCTGCCAAGTGCATGTGTCTGATGAGGCCCCTTGCAAAACACCACGCATATGACCTACCCACATCCTGCCACTGCCCAAGGTGGAGGGCAGTGCCACTCCTCCTGGGCCTGCACACTTGGGTCTGCTCTGGGTGTTCCAACTTGCACACAGGTATCTCTGTCCCCAGGCCACAGAGACAACAGAGGCTGTTGCTGACAAAGCACCTCCTGCCTCACAGCATCCCTGTACAGCGTTTGTGTGATGAAGCTCACAGCCCAAGGCTGTCGAACGCCCAGTTCAGTGCTGTTGAGTCCTTGGCAGGTTAGCCTGAGGCCATGGGGTTGTGCTTATAGCTACCTAAGAATCTCAGCATCACACTGCAGCCTGAGCCATCCAGGACCCCAAATCTTGTGTGGGCAGCTGGATCCAAGGCTCAGCTTCTCTTGGAGCCATGAAACTGTTCAGACTGGAAAAGAACTTTATCATCAAGTCCATGGTCCCCCTTCTCCTGCAGTATCACACTCCAGGCCAGTCTGAAGAGGACTTTGGCTTGTCTTGTTTTGCTGATGTGGGCTCCTTGACATTGTCACAAGGACAGCCAAGACAGCTGGAGGCCAGCCAAGTGCAGAGGCAGCAGGGAGATGTGTCCCTGCATGCACTTGAGAGCAAAGCACAGGAGCACTCAGGCTCTGCTGCTGCTGGGGTACCAGAGGAGTCCCCCAGAGCTGACCCAGAAGGCATTTCTGCATGCCAGAGCCACGGCTGGGTGTGCCAGCACTGCCCATGCTGCCGCTGTGGGCAACCAAGATTTTCCCAGCCAATGTCTTCTTTCTGGCTGAGGAGAACCAAGAACAGAAATGCTTGTGGAGAATGCTTGCTGACTGTACTGCTGCTGAGGCTCATCTGCTGTGTGCCAACCACTGAGGAGGCTCAGTTTCCATTGCCCAGCCTCAGCAGCTCTGTGCAAGCCCCTGGTAACATCACTCCTGTTCTTTAATCCTCATGCAGGAGAAGAATCTGGACTGGTTCCCACGGATGAGAGCCATGTCTCTGGTCAGCAACGAAGGTGACGGTGAGCAGAATGAGATCAGGAACCTGCAGGAGAGGCTGGAGTCAACCATGACCCTTGTGAAGCAGCTTTCCAGTCAGCTTGCTGAGCTCAAGGAGCAGGTAAGTGCCCTGCAGTGGCTGGGAGGATGTGCTGGCTTCCAGCCAGTCACAGGCAGGACAGGGTTACAGAAGAGATCCCTGTCCTGGAAAGGGTTTGTCCTTCTCTCCTGTGAGCATCTGGTGCAGAACAGTTTGCTGCTGTCTCTCCTGTCTCTGCGCCCCTCCACAGCTGCCCTGCTCCCCCCTGTGCAGGACAAGCTGCTGGCCTGCACTACAGACCAGGTCCTGCCTCAACAAACACCTCAAGTGTTTTCTCTTGCCTCAGGATCAACAGATCAGCTCCTCTGTAGGATGGTCCCCTCTCCTCTCTCGTGACAGTTGCAGGAAGCATCTTTGTGTTTTCTTTCTGGGCAGCACTTCAGTGGCATCAGCAGGGTTAGCTCATTATGCCACCTCAAATCCCTCCTCAAAATTCTCTTTCCCAGTGACAAAACCAAAAGTTCCCAGTGACTTGACAAAAGTTTAGGCTGGATGTGATGAGGCCTCTGCTTACTGTGCTCACCCAGACCATCCTAGTGGAGCATTTTTCATCCCTCTCTGGCCCAGTCTTTTCTCTTCTGGCTTAAACTGGCTGTGGCTGAGACCATCCCCTGATGCTGTGGTTGTTCACCAAGTGCAGGTGCTGAGCCTGTGCAATGCTACACAGCACCATAGAGTGCACAGGATGCACTGTGGGGTCTGCTGCTGGGTGAGGATGATGTACTCGCGGGAATGCAGTGCCCACAAGGTGCAGGGAGCAGATCCCCCTCTCCAAAGGCTCCTCTCACTTGTAGTGTTCACTGCTGAAGGAGAGAATCCCACTCCCTGCTGTTTAGCTGGTGTGTGCCTTGCTCTGACTGCTAAATAAGAGTAAAAGGGGGGTGGGGTGGTGGGGGAAACAATCTCAACCCTCTCTGCCTTTCCACCTTAGATGACAGAACAAAGGAAGAATAAGCAGCGGCTGGGCTTTCTGGGATCAAACACAGCCCATGTGAATCATCACATGCCACCACCCTGATGCCACGGGGAGAAGCCGTGCCTGGCCTTTCATCAGCACCCCTGCTGTACTGCGGAGTGAGGGCAGCCAACAGTGCCTATTGTTGGAGTTACAAACAACCCAGCGCCAGGGAGTTGAGCGCTGGAGCTCTGGGAACAATTTGTAGCTGTTTGCCACGGTTGAACAGGGACCGCAGCCTCCGGTGCCAGAGATAGGAGGGAGCTGGTTTGTGTTCCTTCGCGGCTGCCCCGGCACTCTGCAGCGCCATGGCCTCACACAGCTGTCTTCAGATCTTGGGCTGCACCCTTAAAGCTGCTTCAGACCCCTCCCCAGAGCACTGGGACCACCAGGATGGGCAGAAGGAGGAGGAATGCTTTATTGGTGCAGGCATAGCAGCCTGGGTCAGAGTCAGGGGAGGTCCTTTCTGGCTTTGCCAAACAGCAACATTAGTCACATTTGCTTGGCACCTGTGCTTTGTTAATTGCCTTGGATCTGTCAGCTGCCTCAAGTAACTTCTGCTGGGAGGGAAAGGGTAGAAACCTCAAAAGGCTGGAAAAACAAAGCAAAAAAAAAAAATCAAAATCTAGAAAAAGGGTTGCAAAGAGAAACATTAAGGCTTTGGAATTGTAGCTGTCACCATGCAATTTCTTATTTATAACACAGAGCACAGTGCAGCTACAGCTGTGGGAACACTGACAACAGAACTGAAAGTGATTTCTTTCTCCTGGCTTCTGATCTTCCCTGTTAATGTGGGCCTGGAATTTCACATCCCGAGGAGTTAAACTGTGTTTTATCTTCGAGTTCCAGTGGAGAGTTCAGGACACAAAATATCCTCCTCTCTGTAGCTTGCAGCATGCCTGGGATTTAATTCTTCTCCAGAAGCTTACAAGTGTCTGTCTGTGTGGAGCTGTAATGGTGTCATTACCTTCTGTAAGCTCCTCTTCAGCAGAAGATGACTTGTAAACAAGCTCCATCCTCTGCCAGCTTGCGTCTGAGCTGGTGATCACGGGCTTGCGCCTTTGCCTGCCTCTCCTGCTTCAGGGCCTTGCAGGACTGGCCTGGCTGGTGGGGCACAAAGTTGCTCTGCTCAGCCCCAGGCTCTCTGAAAGGCTAAGTCAACTGTGCAGGTTTCTGCCACGTCCTGCACTGCTTGTGATGCCACAAAGGAAAGTGTCAAGGTTTCCACAGAGCCCAAGAGGGCTTTTCTCTCTTATAGGAGAAAATCCAGGGGTGCAGATGTGAGTTGTGGTCCTACTCTGCTTCCATTTTCGCTGAGTTTTAGTCGCTTCCCTCTCCTGGGTGCGCCTGACCTGCGCACTCCACGGAGTCACTTTTTGAACCACTATGTTTGGGCAATTACTTCCCCACGTAACATTTCATTTTGTTGTAAAAACCATACTCAAAGCTGAAGATATTCATTACTGTGATTGGCTTCACCATGGCTGGTTTCTCCCTGAGGAAATGCTGTTGCCTTGTTTAAGGCACAATTCAAATTGACAGACCTAGAAGAAAGGGAAGGAAGGGACATTGCTGTCTCCTCATCCCAAGTTCAAACCTGTTCTTGGGAGCTGTTGTCTCCCAGTTTTTGTGCCTGCGAGGCGGCTGAGGTACAGATAACATACACTAGGGGCTGGTTCTTCTGCCATGAAAACATTTCCTGTGGGCTTCAGTCGTGTCCTTCAAAAACAGTGTGGAAAGCAGAGCTTTGAGTGGTTTGTGGAAAGCAAGGTTGGCTTGTCTTTAGTCCACAGGGCATCCTGGCTGAGAGGGGTGATGGCCACTGCCAGCTTTAGGGGCTGCTTCTCCTGGAAGAAGTTCTCCCAGGTTCAGCCAGCATTCTGCCTCCCTGTGCCAAGGTGGTTACTATGAGTGGCACAAGGCCAGGGTATGTGGCTGGCAACTAAACCTTCTGCAGCTCCTCTGTGTTGGGCTGACAGCCTCGCCACAGCTGGAGGCAAGAGCAGAGAGAGTGTGTGGAGGCAATGGGAGCTGGGCAACAACTGCTTTGTTTCCAAGGCTAGAGGCACCTTTTCTGCTCCAAAGAGCAGAGCAAATGCATGCTCCCCAGCTTGGGAGGCTGCAGAAGAGCAGTATTCTGTGGGGAGCAGCTGAGGTGCTTTAGGAGTAAGCTGGTGCTGCACCTCTGCTTCACACTCTGCGTGTGAGCTCCTGGTGCCATGGCTCCAGCATCGCCCTCTTGCTGGGAGCCCCTTCCACAGCCTCACCTGGCACTGAGGTGGGGGCTTTGTGCACCAGCTGGTTGTACCAAATATGCCAGTGAATTTAGTCTGGGAGTTTCCATCAGCCGTTCCCCATGCAGCAACTGCTGTAAGGCAAAGCCAGAGTCGCCTCTGGCTAGACCTGTTGGACATCACCAAGCCAAAGCTGTTGCATGCCAGATCAAGTCTTAAGCTGGTGAAGAAGCAGCCCCTGCAGCCATGTTAGTGCAGGTTGGTTCCACAGCTTCTATTTCAACAGCAAATTTGCTCTTCCCCATGCAGGGTGCTGAGAAGGTGGCTCAGTGATGGCCCTTTGCTGAGGGGTGGGCAGCTGGCTGATCCTGGAGGTGGTTGGCACCTCTCTTGTTTGCGCTCACAAAAACCACATCAAGGGAAGTTTCTGCTAAAGGTGGAGCTGGAAAATCCTGGAACTTGACGCATTTGTGCCCCGAGCTCAGGCCTGCAGCTGTGTGTTGCTAATACTCTCTGTCTGGCACCCCAAACATGGACATCCCCAAGGCTCGAGGGCCCAAATGGTGCTCTGCAGAAGGGACAGTGACAGTGTCAAAAGCAAAGAAGTGACAGATGTCAATCAGCCTTTGCCTTGGTGCCTTTCTGCTGCTGACAGCTTTCAAGAGAGCTTCCACAGTCAGTAACAGCAGAGGATGCTACCTAACCAAGCCTTAAAGATTGTGAGGTAGCCCCAGCAGTGAGTTTATACCAGAACCCCGGGTCATGTTTGTGTGCCTGTCTTTGTTTAATGCAGCTGGGATATCCTCTTGGACAAGCAGCATCTACCCTACCTATGGATAAGGACCCACTGCAGAGAAGTTACAATGCCTAAGAGCTTGTTGTGCCTCAGAGGGATCCATACTGACGAGCTCTTGGCAGTTCCAGTTGCCATAAGTAACCCAGTCTGCTGCTGCTGGCTGTAGGTGGCAATAAAGCCTTTTATACACACCTGCCTCACTGCTGCTTGGTGTGGGGGGCAGAGGGGTGGCTGCTGTTGACCTGGAGATGCTGGGGAACCCAGGCAGGTAGCAGGGGATTTGGGCTGGATAATCTCCAGAGTTCCCTTGCAATCACTGCCATGTTGTTCTGGGCCATCCCGCTCTCGAGTGATGTAAATGCAGAGGCTAAAGCCTCGAGCCCTGCTGTGACTCCTGCTGAGGGCCTTTGCCTGGGAGTTTGTTGCTGCCTTTTCTGTTTCTGTGTCACTTCTGGTGCGGAAGGTTTCACTCCAATTCAGTAGTGGCAGCAGGATGCTTGGTGCCTCCAAGCAAACCCTCCTGAGCATCTGCCTCTGCTCTGAGGCAGGGTGCCTGCTCTGTGGGAGCCTGTGTGGCTGGCTGCCAGCCCAGGGGTACCTGGGAGCACTGCAGGAAGGGCTGGCTGGCTGCAGCCCTAAGCAAGCAGAGCAGCAGCACAGATCCCCTGCCTGTGGCAGGGCTTTGCTGTGAAGAAGTCAGGAGAGTTCAGTCCCTGGAGCCCTCCTGCTCATCCCATGCAAGTGTAAACATCTGCTCAGGTCCCTGGTTGCTCATCTGGGACATGGGAAGTTGCTGTGGGGACTGTCATGTACCCAACCCAAGACTGTGAGAGGTGCAAATGCACATCATAGACACAGCTCCCCATGGAGAAAACAGAAGGGAGGGAGGAAGAAAGGTTCAAGGGAAGGTCTCAGGAGTACAGGGAAATGTTGTCAGGAATGGTGATTTTACTGCTGGGATTTACTATAAGTTTACTTTTGAGTTCTTGGGAAGAGTTGTGGTGTTATCAGAAGGTGCCTGCCCATCACAGGATGTCAGGGGCTGGAAGGGACCCAAAGAGATCATCTAGTCCAACCCCCCTGCCAGAGCAGGACCAGACAATCTAGCTCAGGTCACACAGCAACACATCCAGATAGGCCCTCAAAATCTCCAGAGAAGGAGACTCCACAGCCCCTCTAGGGGATCCCCATGTCTCTGTCAGTCTTGGGGCTCTTCAGAAGAGAGGACTCAGGCAGGAGCTACCAGCCCTGTGCAGGGCTCGGGGTCCCTGGTCTCTGGTATCTGGGGAGTTTCGATGGCCTGTCCACAGCACCTCACTGGGGATGAGTGCAGCATGCTTGGCACAAATTAAATAACTACAGAAATACAAACTGAGCTGGAAATTTACTGAGTACAAACTGTCCTGCAGAGCTGCCTGTGTGTGCTGGCTGGGGCTGGGCTGGAAATGCCACAAAACCAGCTTCTGTGGAGCAACGTGACACTGCTGCCTCGGGCTCAGCCCAGGGCAGGAGCTGGAGGCGTGAGCAAGAGGGGAAGAAGAAAAGCAAATGATAAACTTTTTTTTAAGGTGTCACCATGGAACTTGATTGGGAGGATCAAAGTGGCAGTTGTGACCATCCACTGGCACTCCTGGCAAGGTGCATGTCCTAGAGTTTTATCCCTCTGCTGCTCTCGGAGCTCTGGCAGAGCCGGAAAAGGCAGCTTAAGCTGGCTTGGCAGTCTCCTGGTGAGCAGGACGTGGGCTGTATCTGCTGGCTGCCTGCAGTGGCAGCCCAAGTGCTGCAGTCAGCTCCAACAGACCTGGCTCCCCGTGGGCTGTGCTGGCTCCCGTCGCTGCAGGAGAGGAGAATCCAGGCTGCTGCAGTCTCTGGCTGCGAAGCTTCTGCAGCACAGGCATGGTAGCAGCAGATCACATCCCCAACACATGGCCTCGTGTACTGACTGCAGCTTTTGGCCCTAAGCCTGTGCAGGCAGCCCTGTGCCCATGCCCCCCAGGCCCTTTGCCTCCCAGCTGAGGAGGATGTGCACGAAGTCATCTCAGGGGCTGAACGTGGCCCAGCTGCACTGACAATGAGTCTGGTGGTGCTGTGGTCCTGGACCACCTACTGCTTTCTGGAAATGCCTTTTATTTTACCTGTTTTTACTGGTGTCAGTTCCCTTTCTAGTGCCTTTCCCTCATCTGGAGATCCACAGCTACATCCCCCCCAGCCAAGGGGTGAGTCACTTTATGGGGTCTCTGCAAATTTGCCCATTTGGACAAATGTTTGGACACAGAAGTTGTGCCAGTTGAGGTGTCAGGGAAGAGAACAAAGCACCACCACTGCTGGTGGTAGGGATCCACAGCAGAGGCACCCACAGTGTGAGCAGCCACAGCCTTGGAGAAGATGGTTGGGCAGTCCTCTCCCCTGTGCCTCCAGCACAGCAATTCACCTTCCTCAGAGTGAAGTGGGGGCATGGATCCCACCTGCCTTTGTCACTACTCACACGAGAGCCCCCAGCAAGCCCTTTAGAAGCGAGGAGTGAAGATCTATCCTCTCAGGAGTGCCCAAGTCCTGGGCACCCCTCCTGCCTTTGTCAGCAAACATCCTTTAAACAGCACCTTTGGAGAGCTGATTGAGCCCACAGGAGTACTTCCAGCCAGGCCAGCAAATAACCTTGAGCTAAGACTGCCCAGGGCTGTTTTGGATCTAATGATCTGCATTTAGAAGCAGCCCTGGTATTTTTAAATGTTGCCTGCAGCCATCTGGTTCCCTCTTCTTTTTGTGCTTTGTCACCTAGAACTTATGGTACTTATGGTACAAGTATGAGCAAGCCCCAACCTGAAGCCCACTGAAACCTCTGAATGCCTTTTCCTGCTTCCAAAGGGTTTGGGGCTGGCACCCCCACCAAGGGAGCCTGAAGGGTTGCAGCTCTGCAGGGCACTCAGTCACTAGGCATTACCTTGACCAGAGCCGGGCAAGCCCCTGACTTCTGCTGCTGGCTCCTCGTGCCCAGTCCAAGGCAGGAGGAGATCAGCTGAAGGCACAGTGAGGTCACCTGCTTTGCTCAGGTCATCAGAGCATGAGAAGCTGACTCAGCCCGGAGTCTGCTGCCGCCTAAACCTCTGCTCAAGCTGCAAGGCTGCTGCATGATGTAGCAGGGCTCTAAGGAAGCTGCAAACTGAGCTGTGGCTGGCTGAGGTGCTGCCCACCTTCCCTCTATGGATCTGGAGGAGCTCACTGCTACCTGGGAACTCGTGGAGGGCTGAGGAAAGTCATTCATTTGATGATTTTTCTTTGCTCCTCCAACTGCACAGCAAATTATTTCCACCTCCAGCTTTTCTGCCTGACTCCATGCAGAGCCCTGGGCTGTAGCCCCAGAGGTGTTACCTCCTCTTAGAAACAGGACTGGTTTGTCTGCCTTAGCTCACACCAGCTTAGCTCCTGACAGCATCACCTGAATCACAGAATCAACCAGGCTGGAAAAGACTCCAGGATCATCGAGTCCAACCTATCCCCTAACCCTTACAGTCACCTAACTCATGGCACTAAGTGCCTCATCCAGCCTCCTCCTAAACACCTCCAGGGATAGGGACTCCACCACCTCCCCAGGCAGCCCATTCCAATGCCATCGCTCTTTCCATGAAGAACTTCTTCCTAAAGTCCAGCCTAAACCTGAGTCCTGCTCACCCACTGGGCAGGATGGCCCAAGACAGGCATGGTGCCCTGGTGCACCCCAATGCACCTCCAAGCTGGGAGTGACATCTTGTAGATGTCCCACATCAGGCTCAAACTCACCTGCAGAGTCCAGCAGTGAGGATCTACCTCCTCCATGGTGCATCATAAACCAGCCCACTCCTGAGGGATGACCTGGGTGCTGAGCACCAAGCTCAGAACCTACCTCCCCAAGCCAGGAGCTGGTTTGCATTTTTGTGAACACGTCACTGGGAGTCAAAGGGTGCCAGAGAAGAGCTTCTCTCAGCCCTGCAACAAGCAGCCCAGCTCAACTGGCACTGATTGGTACTTTCCTTGGGGATGGATGAAGTGTGGAGGAGACAATGGAGCCTGGGCTGGTTTCTGGTGCCTGGAGGTGATCCCCAGCACTGAGACCAAAGTCTGTGGAGAGCACAGTAGGGAGGAGTTGCAGTAGGCAGAGCTCTGCTCAGAGAAGAAAAGACTTGAATCAGAACAGAATCACAGAACGGTTTGGTTGGCAAAGCCCTTTCAGATCACCCAGCCCAACCAGTCTCTAACTGCCAAGGCTGGAGCTAACCCATGGCTCTCAGCACCACATGTCTGCCTCTTTGAAACACCTCCAGAGTGTTTTACCTTCCTGCTGAATCTCCTCCCCTGCAGGTTTTGAGAACCCTTTCAGTAAAGAGTTGTCTTGGTCACCAGAGCTCCAGCCTTGGCAGAGTCAGAGAATGGTTGGACTCAGTAATTGTAGAGGTCTTTTCTGACCCAGACTGTTCTGTGACTCTGTGTCATCCATGGGCTGCATTGCAGCAGGGTTTGTGTGGCTGAGGACAGTAATTCCAGCAGCAGCAGGCTGCTGGGGAGAAATAAATTCATTACTTCAGACTTAGCCATTGCAGCTCAGAGGCAGCATTTCCCTTGGAACTTCATGAGCAAATTGAGCTGGGGAAGGGAAGCCCCATCCCAGCTCTCCAGCAAGAAGGGCACCACATTCACAAGTGCCCTGAGCTTGCTCTGCACTGAGGCTTTGAGCTGGTTTGGGTTGTAGCAGCATCCCAGCAGTGCCCTCTGAACCTCCACATTGAGGTTCTCCAGAAGCTAAGAGAATTTTTCAATTTTTTCATGAGGCACAAGCCAAGGCAATGCAGTGATCCTCTTCTTGTTGGTCCCCTGGAACAAGAACACACAGCTGAGTCCCTTTTCCTTCAGTACAAACAGCAGAAGGAATTGAAGGACTTGGAAGCCACAAGGCTGAAGTGCAGTTTCGGGGCAGTAACTGGAGATGAGCTGAGGGAAAACAGCTGCAAGCTGGACACCAGCAGACGTGTCCGACCCTGTCCCTGGGGAGTGGTGGGGAGGGGTGGTCCTTCACCCTGGGAGGCCCTCAGCCTCACTTGTGCCAGAGAACTGCCTCACTCCGCCCCTCCAGCACAGCTCGTCGTGGCCGTGAGCTTGCTGCAGCAATTGTCCCCTTGAGGCGGGGAGAAGAGCTCAGAAACCCGAAGGGCTTCACCAGCTCACAGCCTGCCACTGGCTGCCTGTGCTGGAGACTCCAGCTGCAGCAACCAACACCCAGCATGGCAAAGGGTAGCCAGGTAAGGGCACAGCCACAGAATCACAGACTGCTGGGGCTGGAAGGGGTCTCTGCAGATCATCCAGTCCAACCCCCTTGCTAACACAGGTTCACCTAAATCAGCTTGTCCAGGGTCACAATGGCCAGGTGGGTTTGGAATCACACCAGAGAAGGAGACTCCACAGCCTCTCTGGGCAGCCTGTTCCAGTACCCTCACACCAAAGGAGTTTTCCTTTGTGTTCAAGTGAAACCTTGGCTTCCAGTTTGTGCCCACTGCCCCTTGTCCTGTCACTGGGCACCACTGACAAGAGCCTGCCTCCTTCCTCTTGCCCCCCACATTTTTAACTCTTGCTGAGTATTGATCAGATCCCCTCTGGAGCCACTGTTCTCCAGGCTGCACAGCGCCAGGGCTCTCAGGCCTTGCTTCACTCAGCTCCAGGCCCCTCAGCAGCTTTGTGGCTTCCACTGGACTCTCCCCTGTAGTTCCCTGTCCCTCTGAGGAGGCCAGAACTGGACACAATACTCCAGGCATGGGCTGACCAGGGCAGAGCAGGATATTGTTGGCTTCTTGACCATGAGGCTGTTCTTCAAAGATTTCCCTGGGCAACTTGCTGTGGGTGATCCTGCAGGATCAGGGGTCCCTTCCAGCTCCCACCATGCTGGGATTCTGTGATGTCCTCTCAAGGGGTCAAACTTTTTTAAGTCTTCTGCAGGCAAGTTTTCCTGCCAAGTAAACAAACTGAGGCAAAGAGAGAAAGCTGCTAAAGAGGAGCCAGGCTAAGTTCTGCCCCATGAAAGGAGTTTGAGGGCTCTCAGCAGAGCTTCAGAAAAGCAGGAGTGGTTCCTGAGCTGATGGGCAGGTGCTGACTGTTAACCCTCTCTTGATAGGCTGCAGGCTTGGCTACAAACAGCCTGAGATATTCAGGGGTATTTGAACGCTGAGCTACAGCAGCTCTGCAGGCAGTGCAGACCAGGCCAGACCAGACCCCTGCATCTTGGTGCTGAGGGAGCCAAGTGTCAAACGTGGCCTCTCAGAGCTTCACTGGCTACATCCTGCTGCAGCACAACCATTAAGCTGCTTATTCAGATCTGACAGGCATGGTTGGAAGGGGTGGCCACCCGAATCTTCACATGCACCAGCCAGCCCCCCGTGAGCTGCCACAAGCTGATGCTGCAGCCTGGCTTTTCCTCCTCCCCGTGTGCTGCTCCTCCTGCCTGTGTGCTGCTCTGCAGCAGGCAGTGGGCACCACTGAGCAGCAGGGATATAGCCTCATGCCTAGGGAGGTGAAGGTCTGTGGAGGATGATGTGACATGGAGGGGAGGTTAATGCAGACTGAGGCTGCCCTGAGGGCTGTCCCCACTTCATCCAGGACAGGGATGCTGACCCCTGGACCATGCTGGCCCTGCTGTTGCCACTGGAGTGCTGGCAGGGACAGCTCCAGCCCGGTTTCTGAAGCAGGTGCTGGTTCGGGTGCTGTCACTCACACAGAGCCCTCCAAAACAGGGCACTGGAGGAGCTGCTGTGTTGGTACAGCCTGTGCTGAAGGCACAGCTATTAATATGTACTTAAAAAATACCTCCTAGCAAAGGGGTCAGAGAAGGGCTGACGTGGTGGAGTCCCCATCCCTGGAGGTGTTCCAGGAAGGCGTGGCCATGGCACTTGGGGTCAGGGTTTAATGGCCATGGTGGTGTTGGGTTGGTGATTGGACTGAGCGATCTTGGAGGGCTTTTCCAATCATCATGATTCCATGGGCTCCTTAAAAAAAAAAAAAAAAAAAAAAACAAACAAAAAAACCAACACATTCCCACCCTCCTCCACCAAGTGGNTTCCATGGGCTCCTTAAAAAAAAAAAAAAAAAAAAAAAACCAAACAAAACAACCAACCAATTCCCAGCCTCCTCAACCAAGTGTGAACCTTAAATGAGCCTTTTGGCTGCTTGCTTGGACAGAAGCCAGGTACCAAACCCAAGGGAAAGATGCACCCCAGTCTTTGTAGCTGCTGTTTATAGTATTTGATTATGGAGTCAATTAAGCAGAGCATAAATAATACTAAAGAGTGATTACAGGAGGCAGCAGTGGAGCAGAAAGCAAAAATCCCTGCTAGGAGGAAATGCAGAGACCTGGAACCAGCTAGCAATGAAATGCATCTTCTTGGAGCCCTTGCTCGAGGTGCCACGGTCCATGCACGGCCACCTGAAAGTGAGCTCAGGAAGATGCCAGCTGAGGCTCAGTAGAGGCCTTCCCCGCGCTCAGAAAACCCCAGTCCTGCCTCGGGGGTCGTGCTACAGGCTGCCAGCGGGACAGAGCTATAGGTCTTGGCCGCCCGAGCCCCACGGGTGGGTGCCCGCGGCTGCCGTGCCACACGCTGCCGTAAGGAGGCTCCGCGCTGAGCTGCGGCCGCTCCTCCGCACTTCCCTCGAACCCCCCTAAGCCGACACCCTCCAGCTGAGACCAAAAAGCACTTTCCAACGGCAGGCGTGTGTGGGTGGGCGGCAGGGGACTGTGACAATCGCCAGGGGACGCGTGACATCTCGGACGGCTAAATATAGAGAGCTGCTGGCGCCCGGCTCACACGGCACCAGCCGGCGCCCGCGGCCGAGAGCGCAGAGCACGGCCCCGGCGGTGCTAGGAGGAGCAGGGCAAGCAGGCGAGCCCGGTGCCGGGAGCTGGCAGCAGCCCACAGCTGGGTGCCAGGCCGAGCGCCCGGCGGTGCCCATGCAGCGCCGGCCTGGCCGCCACGTGAAGACGGTGCCCGGACGAGGGGGTCCGTGGCAGCCTCGTCACGGCGCTGGGACCTGAGGGCACTTCCCCTTCTCTGCCCGGCCCCGGCTGCATCAGGCAGCGGTTGCCACTTCGGCGCTGCTGGGGTTCTGGCTCCGCGCAGGGCGCTGCGGCTCGGTTCCCTTTCCGCCCGGCTCTGGCTCGGCTGTCTGCGGCCCCAGAGCCCACAGCTGTGGCTCCTGTGCTGGGACAGGCCAGCAACTGCCCGTGGGCAGCGCCACTGCCTGCGTGTGCCCCAGCTGGGGGAGCAGGATGGCACAGAGGAGTTATGGCCTTCGGCGTTCAATCGAGGCTGACGATCTTTAAGCCAAGCTGTAAAGTCCGGCAGAGAGTCACAGCCCAGTAGTAGACCCCATTAGAGGGGCTGGAGCAGTCCATAGAAAAGGATTGCCTCTCTATTAAATTCTCCAGGGCTTGAGCTCTCATTCACACAAAGGGCCCCTTTAGCTGTGTAAAATGGCCATAAAGCAGGTGTAAAAATGATAGATGTGGTCTTTACAACCTCCTTACTCTGGGAAAACAGTGCAAAGTGGCCAGGGTGCAAATGAGAATCACACCTGGGCTTGTGGGAGTAAATTACATCCAGTCCTTCACAGACTCTGATCCATATAGGTTTAATCTTGCCCCTTTTGCAGAAGTCACCCAGAGAACATATTTCCAGGATTTAGAAAAAAAAGTTTTGTGGGGTTTTCTTTGTTTTGGCGTTGGGTTTTTTTGTTGTTTGGTTTTGTTTTTTTTTTTAAGACTTCCTTTCTGAGCCTCTCGATCCCACTCTGCCTCCTGGTGCAGTCTGTGTGGCCTCTGACACCAGCAAAAGGCTGAGCACTGAGCATGCTGTGCTAGGTGCAAAGCCTTTAATTAGAGCTTCCCCAAATTCCTGATCTGAGAAGAATGGATGTTGTAATACCATACCCAGGGGCAAACTGGCTTCAAACACTACCATGTCAATTTCCTCAGCTCTCCTGGTTTGATTTCGTGCCTGTGAGATAGGCAAAGAGGAAATGCAGCAGTCAGCCCTTGCTAGCTCCAAGTGCCCTGTGTTTATTCATCAGCCATCCAGGTACCAGCACAATCCATGATGCTCTCTTCCAGAAGCAAAGAGTTAAGCTGCCAGAAGGCCATCGGTGGACTGAGCCCAGCACTGCCTGGCTCCCAAGTGAAGGGTGCCCTGCTATGGCGGTGCACAGCTTGCCAACCAGGAGGGTCTCTCTTCCCCTGTCACCACTGAAGGCCTTCGCAGCACCTCTGTGATCATCACCACATTTTTCATGCTCTAGGGGAGTCCCAGCAAACTGAAGCCCTGGGATGAGTAGGCAGAGGCCAGCCAACAGGAGTCCAGCCCCATCTAACTAGGGCTGGCCTCTGTGAGCCCAGTGTCTGTGAGGTGATAGGAGACAGGGAGAGAAAACTCCTGGGTGAGATGGAGGCCACAGGATTAAGGAAACAAAAGCCCTGCTCTGGTGGAAATGTCATTGTGCTGGGGACAGCCAGCCAGGCTCTCACCACAGCTGGCTGCTGCCAGCCCAAAGGCAGCACAGACAGGCTGGAGGGCTGCAGACAAAGCTTTCTTCTGAGCAGTGAGGTTATTTGAGAAAGGGCAGGGTGGGAGCATGCCCAGCAGAGCCTTCCTCTTGCTTTGCCAACCATCGGGGTGCAGCACCTGGTGACAAGGGCAGGAGGAAGTACCAAAGCTCAGCTGGCACTCAGGCTCCACTCAATCCCTTTTCCACTTCTCATTCTCCCCTTGACAGGAAGGATGTCCCATGCTGCTAGCCAGAGGGAGGAACCAGTGCAGTAAGGCTCATGTAGGTGGGAGGAAGGTGTACAGAATCAATCCCAGGATCAGAGTCATTTGGGTTGGAAAAGCCCTCAAAGATCATCCAGTCCAACCACTGGCCTAACTCCACCATGGCCACTAAACCCTGTCCCCGAGCGCCATGGTCATACCTTTCTTGAACACCTCCAGGCATGGGCACTCCACCACCTCACTGGACAGCCTGTTCCAGTCCCTGACCACTTTTGCAGCAAAGAAATTATTTCTCATCTCCAACCTAACCCTCCCCTGGTGCAACTTGAGGCCACTTTGTCTGCTCTACAATTCCACAGAGAGCACAGCTGGAACTGCGCAGGGGCATGGGGACAACCCAACAGCTGAGCACAACCAGCAGATGAGAGGCATCCTCCATATCCACCTCAGCAGGAGGCTGGCCCTGGCACACATCCATGAGCTCTGCTGGAGTCAGGGGAGACGGACTTGCTCCCACCGCCCCACAGATGGCACCACCAGTGCCCATCACCAGGTCTTATGTCACCAACCCACGCCCATGCTCCGCTGCTGTCCCAGCTGCTCTGAGTGCACCTGGGAGCTCGGCTTCGGACTTTGGATGGGTGGCAACAGGTAAGACACAAATGGGCACCCTTGTAAATGTGACCTGCAGCCAGCTTGCTGGTGGCTGCTCGGTTTAGGTGTGTAACAAAGGCTATTTGGAAGCTGGTCTCAAAAACTTTGGTTGTCTGACACTCCTGATTTGGCAGCTTGGCAGCAAGCACCCTGGGGAGGCTGCATGTGCTCTAGGGTCACCTCCATGGCAAAAGACCAAGCAGTGCACCAAGTCCTGCTCTAGGTGACCACAGGAGACATAACTGGGCTGTGATTTTCTGACAGTGGAGGTGTGCTGCTCTGGGTCTGGGGCGATGCATGACTACCTTGTGGAGGGCAGTTTTGGGGCAGGATGAGAGCTCCTTAGGCCTCCAGCTCTCTGCCAGACTGAGTTTTTTTTACTTCCTGGTAGCTATTTTTGCTGCAGAAAGTTTTTGCTTCTTTGAAGCCTTATTGAAATTTTATTTGCTTCCTCTTTTCTAATGATTCTTGCAGAGCTTTTCTGGCATGTGGTTGTTCCACTCCACCTCAGAGACAGCCTTGCTCTGGCTGGGCTGGGAAGTCCCTGGTGGTGGCAGGGTGTGAGCTCCAGCTGCCCTGTCCGTGCACAGGGAGTGGCTGGCAGGCAGCGCAAACGCTGCTGACCCCACACTGCTGCTGCCCTTGGCAGTCCATGCTGCGCAAGGGGAGCTGACAGCTTAGGGGACAAAGTGACATCTTTGTCTTGGGATAAGGCTAACGAGGCACAGAGCACTGCCAGGGCAACACTTGCAGGGTGAGAGATCTGCCTTGTGAGTCCCCCCTGCACCTGAAGGAATGGGAATTCCTGAGCCCTCACGACTACAGACCATATCTGTGGGAACCTGGCATCCTCTTCTTGCTTCCCTCTCTCCCTCCACCCACCCTACAAGCATTCAGTGTTGCAGGGATATATCTTTCAGGGCTGCTGGCCCAGCTCCACCATCTGGTGTGTAGGGTTGATTGTCTTGAGAGGAGCTGCACCAAAACTGCATCTGGCCCTTTGTGATTGGAGTACAATTGGTGGAACTGGCTGGACATGGAGCTGGGAGCGTGCACTCCAGCAGTGCCAACTGAGACTGCAGCCTGGCTGTTGATTTAGGGTCCTGAACTCAAGCTGATCTCTTCTTACAAAGTACCAAGCACTCCTACTTCAGAAATCTTCCTGGGGTCTCAAGCAGGACCCGCCAAACCACCATTAGCCAACCCACTCCTCCTGCTGCTTATTGGCAATTGGATTAGATGAACCCTGTCCCCAGTCACTTTGAAAGGCTGGGGGTGTTCAGCCTGGAGAAGAGGCTGAGGGAAGACCTCAGTGTGCTCTACAAGTGCCTGAAAGGAGGTAGAAGCTAGGTGGGGGTTGAGCTCTTCTTCCTTATAACAAGGGATAGGATGAGAGGAAAGGCTTCAAGCTGCACCAGGGGAGGTTCAGGTTGGACATCAGAGGAAGCTTCACGACTGAAAGGGTGCTGACAGCCTAGAACAGGCTGTCCAGGGAGGTGGCTGGATCCCCAGCCTGGAGGTGTTTCAAGGGGACAGAGATACGGTGCTGGGTTAGCCCCAGCACTGGCAGTTAGAGAGTGGTTGAGCTGGATCTTGAAAGTCTTTTCTGTCCAAAAGGATTCCAGGATTCTCTTGATCTTATCTACACTTTATGTGGCAGTCACAATAGTCACTTTGCTGCTAGTCTCAACCTGCATTTGAAGAGGTCTTGACCCCCCTTATTACTTTTCCATGTGGCAAACCCCCCCACCCCCACCCCCCCAGGTT
>VWYK01130675.1:7365-22819 GCA_013399775.1 Semnornis frantzii | reverse complement strand
CCCAGGTTAGCATGGATTGCACCCAGAGCACTGAGCAGACAGCACATTCCCTAAGCACGATCAGCAGAATTGTGATGAAGCAGCTAGGATCAGGTACTTGTCTGGTAGCTCCCCTGAGGGCAAGGACAGATATCTACCAGTGAGAGCAGCAGACCCTAGCTTTTAGTGGCTGTAGCCCTGCAGGTGAGTTGCCATTGCTTTTCAAAGCTCTCATTCTGTCTGTGGCTATTAAAGGCCCTGTCTGTGAGTATTGTACAGCTGTGCCTTCAGGACTTTGTGACCTCTGCCTCATCTCAGAGGAGACCTTGGCAAGAGCAGCCACAGGAAGTGCTCTTAAAATGATTGAAAAGCTATTCATTAAAACTGAGAATGGTTTTCCTTGTCAAAAACCTTACAAACACTCAACCCTTGGTGGTGCTTATGGTGGCACCGTGCTGACCTCTTCCATTCCCTGGCTGCAGCCTCCCCCCACCCGGCCCAGCCCCTACACTTTCTGCTGCTGGCCTTCGGTGGCAGTTAGAGGGTGGAACCGAATGCCCACGTAGAAGACCTGGTATCTGTGCTTCCACACCACGAAGCAGGCTAACAGACACACCACGGCTGCCACCAGGTTGAGGCCCATCTGCAGAGGCAGGTAGAGGTTGAGCATGCTGGTGAGGCTGCCACAGTCAACCGCGTCCTGGTAGATGAAGGTCCTACCAAGAGGGTCTTCCGTGTCCAGCTTGCAGTGGCAGGACTCAAGGACGGTGTCGCAGGTAAATCTGCTCATCTGCACGTAGTGGTGTGCAGCAAAAGCCACTGCCAAAACACAGGCAATCAGAGCCAGGGCACTCAGGAGGAAATACATCAGCTGAAAGACAGCAAAACAAAGAAAATCAAGAGGAAGTCTCCCTCTTTTACCCAACCACACGAAGGAGGAGGAGTGCAGAACAACAGCACGCATGTGTCCTGCACAGGGAATGTGTGGGCAACGTCCTGCCTGCATGTAGAGTGCTTCCCAACCTGCAAGACAGCTGTGAAGTTCCTGCTGAGGCAAAGCTCAGCAGCTCACCTCAGGACCTGGCCACTCCGCCTTGCACGTTTCACCTGAGCATCACTTTGCAATGCTGGGACCTGATGAGAGCACCAAGAGTCCTGTAGCTGTGTGGTCAGCTTCTATCCACCTTCAGCCAGAAGCTTTAGAGGGAGAGAGTGAAGGAAGGCCAAGGGTCTGCTTGTGACCCCACTGCCCCTCACAATAGTGGCAGCTTGAAAACAGGGTGGCCTTTATCTCAGGTAGCTATGCAGATTCCCCCCTCACGAACACAGGGAAACCAGCAACAGCTCAGAGCCTTTGCTATTCCGAGTTCTGCCTGAGGCCTCTGGATGCCAGAACATGTGGGCTTCCCTTGCTGGTGCTGGCTGGAGGTGGCAGCTGCTGTGCTGCATGCAGAAAGGAGTGTGGCTGTCTGCTAAAGTCATGCTCAGTGCTTAGCCAAAGCAGCACTTTCTGGTTCTGCTCAGTGTTGTCAAACTTTGATTGTCTTGGTGCCTTGGACGTGGACATTGCTGGCAGATGGAGCCCCTCCAGCCAGAGCTGTAACCTGTGATCTGCTCTAGAGATGGTCCAAGAAGGCTTTGAAAGTGGACAGACTCTAAGGAGTGTTTCTCTTCTCTGAGCAATGGGAGTTGTGCTGTGATGCGGAAGTCCTAGTGGACTGGATTGAAGTCCCTGGACTCAGAGCAGCAGAAGACAGAATCAGGCCTCCCTAATAAATAAGTCATTGAGCCAAGACTGCAGGATGTGCCTGATTCTCCCTTGGCAGGTATTTTATTGAGCTGCCAACTTCTATTCTAAGTCAGGACTAAAGAGTCTGAAATCCACAGCCTGAGCTACACTCAAGGTGCAGCCAGCAAGAACCTACCTGTTGTGTACCTAAAGCCCCTGAAGCTGGGGAAGGGTCTGGAGAACAGGACTTGGGAGGAGCAGCTGGGAGAGCTGGGGCTGTTGAGACTGGAGAAGAGGAGGCTGAGGAGAGACCTCATTGCTCTCTACAGCTCCCTGAGAGGAGGCTGCAGTGAGGTGGGTGTTGGGTTCTGCTCCCTAATAACAAGTGGGACATAGTTTAATGTCCATGGTGGTGTTAAGTCAAAGACTGGAACTGATTTTAAGAGTCTTTTCCAATTGAAACAATTCCATAATTCTATAAAGGGAAAGAAATCTCAGAATCTAACTGCATGGGCAGCTCCTACAGCAGCCTTCAGAGGCAGAGAGGAGTGTGTGACAGAGGGCAATTCCCAAATCACTCTCACAAGGTGTTTGCATTGGAATCTCCCTGCTAGCTGCTGGAAAGGAGAACAGTTCTGCATAGCCAAGGGACGCACAAGCAAACCATGCTTGTGAGGGAGCACAAGATCCCATCAACAGGTCCATCACACGCCAGACCTGGAGGCAACTTCAACATCACAAATACAGCCACATGGTGAGCTCTGCCCAGGGACCACAGCTGGCCACTAGAAAACTGGCTTTTGACAGCCTCAGAGAGATGGGCACTGTGCCTGCTGCTGGAACAGGAGAAAAGGGAAGTGGGTAGAGCCAGCATGTGACGAGGGCAGAGCAGGGCAGCTCATGCTCCTGTGGGTTCCTCTTGTGAGCAAGAAACATTTTTGCAAGATTTACCAGCAGTAGTTTTTTGCTCCACGCCGAAAAGACAAGGACCAGGCCAGGGATGGAGCTCCTCATTGCGAAGGTCTCTCAGCACTGTCAGAGTGGTGCTGGCTCAGCCATGGGCCTGTGGGCTTGGGCAGGGCTGGAGGGTGTCATGCTGCTACAGGAGATGCTGTGATGAGAAGCATGGGGAGTGACCTGTCAGCTATCAGCAGATAGCCCAGGAATTAACAGGAGATCTCAGGACTTCCCTTTGTGGTCTCATTGTGGTATCTTTGCTAAGGGAGGATGAGCTCCCCATGTAGAAGATAGCCAGGCACCAGCTGGGCACACTGCAGAGCACCCTTCTTGCAGACACAGAGGTGGGATAAGGGCAGAAATTCAGCCTGGGCCTGGCTGCTCAAGCCCCAAAGGACAAAGCCACTGTCCCTTTGGGTGGGGTGTCCCTTCCTCACTGGCACGCTGGGTGCTCTGGGTACTTAAGGCATCCTCAGGAAGGGGCTTTGGCTGACAGCAGCTCTGGCAGCCTCTTTATCAGGGCCCTGGGCTCAGGCAAACGTGAAATGAAAGAAGCAGCTGTGCAGAGGGAGGAAGGCAGAGAGAACTGTGTGGATCCCGCCCCATGACAGCAGTCACAGGGCCACCTCCAGGGCTGACCAAACCCCCCAGGACTCTGTGTGTGGTCCTCCTCCCAGAGTGAGGCTTAGGCTGTGCAAGGGATCCTGGGTTGCTTGCTGTACCCCAGGAAAGCTCAGCCACCTTTTCATTGTAGACTTGTGGCACCAGCCACCAGCCTGAGGGCATGGGCATCTGCACTTGATGACCTACAGAGGTCCCCTCCAACCCCTGCCACTCTGGGATTTCACACTTTCTAAGTTTGTTTCCTAAGCCAGCCGTGGCTCACAGTCCTCACTGCCAGGGTGAGTGGGTGGTGTTGCTGAGGGTGGTGGAGACATCTGAGCTGCCCCGCCCAACATGCCGTTCCCAGCACCAGGCAGGACTCCCTTCCTGCTAGGAGGCCAAGTTCAATTTGATGCTGCAGGGCAGGCAATAAAAAGCCTGGTGGCAGCCACCGCCCAGCCCAGCAGCTCCCTGGGCAGCCCTAGCATTTGCTGTCAAGGGGACAGGAAAAGAAAGGGAAGGCACTCAGAGGGCAGCAGCTATTGTTCTTCTCTTGCCTCTCTACATGTAAGGGTGGGGAAAGCTTGAAAGAGACCCTTCCTGAGGCAGCGTGGATGTCAGGTCGTGAGCAGCTGCTCCTTCTGCCTTTCTCAGGCAGCAGTCACTGCTCTCATGTGTGGATGGCTTTGGTGTTATGTGTCTGCTTGCTTGTTATGTGTCCGCAAAAGACTGAGTCCTGAAAATGATAATAATAAGGAAAAAAAGCCCAGGAAAAAATGGTGTTTAAAATGCTCCATCTGGAAGGTGCCAGGCTCTTTATGGTAGTGCCCAGTGAGGCAGGACAAGAGGCAGTGGGCACAAGCTGGAACCCAGAAGGTCCCACCTCAGCACGAGGAGAAATTTTTTTGGTGTAAGGATGCTGGAGGCCTGGAGCAGGCTGCCCAGAGAAGTTGTGGCGTCTCCTTCTCTGGAGACTTTCCAAACCCACCTGGATGCATTCCTGTGTGCCTGGCCCTGGGTGACCCTGCTTTGGCAGGGGGCTGGACTGGATGCTCTCCAGAGGTGCCTTCCAACCCCACCATTCTATAGCTCTGTGAACAAGCATTTCTAGTCTTTGTTTTCTGGTTTCTCAGCAGTGTGACTGAAGCACAGCCCTGGGCACCATGGTGAGGCATGAGGCATGATATCTGCCCCCTCATGCCATGCTGCCATGGGAATTTGCCTCGTGGAAGAAGGATGGTCCCCGTGGTTTGCTTCCCCGTGTTCCCTGATGCCCGTCCCCAACACAAAGCACCCTGGACTGAGCCCTGGCTGCCTGCTTGGGTGCAACCTCCCCCTCCTCAGCCCTGGAGGCAGGCACCTGGAGATCTGCAGACACCCTTTGTGCTTTGCCTGGCCCCTACAGTTCCTGGTTCCACTGGGAGCTGCACAGATCCTGGGAGGATTCTGAGATGCTACTCACATCACACCCCTTTTTCAAGTGGATCCCATTTCATCTCACCCAACATCTTACCCAGCTCTCTATGAATCCCCAGGCTTTCCCTAAACACTTCCCAAATTACTCCAGCTTCTCTGATCTGAATCTCATTGATATTCCTAAAGTATGGCAAATGAAGTTTTCTGGTCTGGTTTGAAATATTTGTTACTGGAGTTTCTTTCTGCCTGGAAAATAACCAGAAAACCATTCCTGAATTTCAGGGCCACTTTTGCTTCTTTTTGTGTGACCTTCCAAATATCCCCAACTTTCCTGAGTGGTTTTCATGACATGAGAGGAAAAATAAACAGGAAGCACTGTAAGTACCTTGACTGTGAACTGCAGACATGTCTTCTCATCGGGCTGGTAGGAAATGCAGAGCATAATGAATCCCACCAAGGACACCACACAGACCTGCAGGGCAAGAGAAGCAAAATGTGTCGGTGTTCAAAAATCCTACCCAAACCCCCCAAACTGTTTTATTTTTTAAGCCAAAACACTCTGCTCTGTTAGCAGGAGCATAACTCCAGCAGCAGTGTATAAGTCAACTCGTCTGAGTAGAGGCATGCAAATGCCTCCTATGTGTAGATGCACTTGTGAGAAGAGCTTTAACACAGAATCATGGAGTCATTAAGGTTTGGGGTTGGGAGAAGAAAGGTCTCTCCAGAAAGACGTTAGAGCAGCCTTACAGAATCTGCAGGGGACTACAGGAAAACTGGAGTAGGAAATGTTGATTAAGGCACAGAGCGACAGGATGGCATTGAATTGGAAGGAGCTGGACTGACACCAGACATTAGGAAGAAATTCTTTCCTGTGAGGGTGGCGAGACACTGGAACGGGTTGTGCAGGGAAGCTGTGGAGGCTCCAAGCCTGGAAGTGTTGAAAACCAGGCTGGATGGGGCCTTGAGCCAGCTGACCTAATAGGAGGCCATGGGACCCCATGGGAGGGAGTTGGAACCCAAAGCGGTCTGTGATCCTCTATTCTCGGAGAACTGAAGGGCAAACCTCACAGGAAGATGCAGGAGCCACATCTGTGCAAACAGGCTGCGGCTTTCTGGCAGCTTTTCCACTGCCTGGACAAAAGGCTGGGTCCCCTGGCACACAGCAAGGGCTCCCTGTGCCACCATGGGGCTGCCAGAGCTGGATCAAGGAGTCCTGACCTGTGCCTGCATGGGTGCTGTGGGCAGCTGGAGTTGTGTTTGGAGGGATCTTCGCATGCTTGGGTTGCCTTGTGGAAGCAGGGGGGTAGCTGGCATGCACCCATTTTTAGATTCCACTGTACTGCACAGCCTCAGGAGAGGTCCAAATGTGATGAGCTGTAGGGAGGCCCTAGGTCAGGGTCAGTCACTGTGCTTGGAGAGGCCTGGGCTTCACACAGGTCCTCCTAACACCTTGACTGTAAATGGTAGCTGTTAAATTCCTGGTGACTACAGCAAGGACCTGTGGGATTTTCCCCTTTCATCTTGCTTTGGAGGCTTTGAAGTTTTCTCATTAATCTGAGGCCATCTCAGAGCAGTGGGATTTGCCCTCTTGGAGCAGAGCCAAGCTTTGCTCAGGGACGGGACCGCACCATGGAGGTGCCTGCAGGAGTAGAGGGCTGCCGCATCCCCTGCTGCTCTCTGCACACCAGGTGGTGGTGCTCACACCCAGGCGGTGCTGCTCACACCCAGGTGTCCAGCTCTGAGGTGCTGCTCACACTCAGGCAGTGCTGCTCACACTAAGGCGGTGCTGCTCACGTCCAGGTGTCCAGCTCCACGGTACTGCTCACAGACAGGTGGTGCTGCTCACAGCCAGGCATCCAGCTCCACAAGGGATGCTTGGCCTCCACTGAGCACCTGCCTGGCTGTACTTGAGGCAGCAGCGTTAAACACTGGGGTTTGATCACAATACCCACACGGTTGGACAGCAGTCCGGGAAGGAGCAGTGCCTCTCCCTGTCCATCCAGCCAAGCCCTGGAGAACCTGTGTGACTGATCAGACTTTCCTCAGCAAGTTCTCTCCTGTGCCATTGCAGCAGGACATGGGTAGGAAGCATCGCCTGAGAACACTGGTGAGGAAGTGTCAGGATTATTTACTCCCTTCCCTGTCATGGGTATTTATATTCTGGTCCCATGACTTACACACAAGCTCCCATTTATTTGTTTTCTTTCTTTTATTGTTGACAGCCATAGCTGACAGGGTTGTCAGGGGGACAAACAACCTTTCTTGTCAAAGGTCCTTCAGTGCTGGGTTGGGGTTGTTGTGCCCCACAGTGCTGCTCTGTACTCAAGCATGTTTTGTTTCCCAGGATTAATGGCCAATGTCCTTGGTCCCTTGCACTGGGTATTAATCTTTTAATTCAATTAACATGCCCGCAGAACTTAAATCTTAAGGAGCTCATATCTCCAGTAACATCCGAGTGAGCAGCCCCCCCGGGGCTGAAGGGAAGGGCTTGCAGCAAGACCTAGAAGAGTACATCCACAGACCCGTGCTGAACGCTGTGTCCCCAGACTCCTGTGGGATCAAAGTGCTGGACCTGAGCGTGTTCAGCATCTGGTGCTGAGGGATCTCATTGTGAGCAGTAGATCAAGCATGCCTTGTGTGGGCTGCACCCGTGGGCACTCACACTCGCGTGACCCAGGGTCAGCTGTGCCTCCAGGTCCCTCCTGTGACACATCACGGGACCCTGCCTGCTCTCCAGTCCTGTTCCTGCTTTCCCATGAGAGCCAACAGGCCTGCATTCATTCCTGAGGGCAGAGCCAGGCACCACCGGTGGCATTTTCTCTCTACCACCAGGTGCCTCTCACAACCCTTGCACAACCCTGCTGGCCTTTGGTGCAGCAGACTGGGCCTTGCCTCTCCAGTCAGCCTCCTGTGTGAAAGGCTGGTGCCTAAAGGATCTCCATTCCTGCGCGTGCTCCACACAGGTCCCCTGGGATTTAAGTCACACATTCAGAGCTACTCGAAGGGGCACACTCAACTCCCACACTGCACAGCATGCAGCTGAGCTTGCTCCAGCACCTGCTTGCTACCAGTCTGCTTGCCACGACTGCGTTCTGCACATCGAGCAGGTCCTGCAGCATTGATTGGATCAGCTCCTGTGACTGCTGTCTGGAAATCCAGAAGTATGCACTCCTATGCTGAACAAATTTCAAGTCAGGCTTGTGTCAAGGTCCTGTTTCCAAACTCCCCAGAGGGCCCAGCACAGCCGCTGCAGAGCAGAGCGACGCAGGAGGTTATCCAAGGGAAGAATTTAAATTTAGAAAAGCCCCAAATGCAGCTCAGATGTATTTAGGGTTCAGATTTAATTCTGGCTGAGGCGTGCCCTATGCAGCCCTCCTGCTCACAGCTGGGTACTGGGAGTTGCCTGGCAGAGCTCAAGGTTTGTGCTGCACCAGTTTCACTACTGGGAGTTTTCAGCAGTAGGCAGGGACATCTCGGGGCTGAAAAGTGGCCTCTTTTGGGTGGTTTCCTGTAAACCTCAAGTAAAAGGGGAGTTGACTTTTTTTGGGTCACCCCCACCCCAAGGAGGGCTAGATCGTGATGTGGATTAGGAACTAGATTAGGATCCTATAGATTTCAGCAGGAACAGGACCTGCTACCAAGGGCATTTAGTAGTAGGTCCTAGCTGGTGTGCCTGGGAGGATCCCTGTGCTCACGGTGAGCTAGCAAGCAGTCCTTGGCTCCCCAGGGCTCTGCCACACTAACCCTCTCTGTGTGGAGAGCCTGGCCAACATGAGTGGCTGCTTCCCTCATCTTGGAGCCTCAGACCCTGCTGCAGAATAGGTTCAGCAGCGCCTGTAGCTGTACTGCAGCACAGGTTCAGCACTTGTGAGGAGCTTGCCTCTGTGGATCTTCATCATCTTAAATCCAGACTCAAGCAGTACAGATCAAGCCCAAGCTTTGTGTACACCAAATCCCTCACCATCAGCTTTGCTTCAGCTTCTCTTGCTATGATGAAGAGCTTCATGCTGAAGCCCAACAGGCTGACACCCTGCCCAGCACCATGCCAGCACCCTCCCCCAGCAGCCAGCCCTGTCCTCCCACTACATCTGCTGCATGTCTGGAAGGCATCTTGAGGGAGAAAAATAGGTTGGTCATCTCCAACAGCAGCAAACACAGGTGGCAGTGCAGAAGGGTGCCTGGGCAGAGCTCACCAACACTACCACCCAGTGAGGACAATGAGGGCAAGGGAACTGCTCTCCCCATCCTCACCTGCCCATGGCTCACTCCCATCTGGCCGTAAAAGAACAAAGCAGGAGGTGTAGGAGTGGCACAAGGCCAGCTCATGGTGATGATGAAGGTGGCTATGAAATGAAGGTCAGTGGGGGAAAACCTGAACAGTGAGGGCTGTGGTTTGCATTTATCAGCTTGGCACAACAACAGACTAAACATTCCCATGAGGTGTTCTGGTGGCAGCAGTTTTTAAGTGTCACCTTTTATTAAAAATTGTCTAGTTTCCCCAAAACCAAATCCAAGTGAAAACTCAGCAAGGTTGCCCAGGAGAACCTGGCTCTGGCTGGGGATGATTCCCAGTTATTGACCCTCTCTAGAAAGATATAAAGGTCACCTCACAGGTAAATGGCCTCAAGTTGCACCAGGGGAGGGTTAGGTTGGAGATGAGGAAAAATTTCTTTGCTTCAAGAGTGATCAGGGACTGGCACAGGCTGCCCTGGAGGTGTTCCAGAAATGTCTGGCTGTGGCCCTTGGAGACATGGTTTAGTGGCCTTGCTGGTGTTGGGTTGATAGTTGGACTGGATGATCTCAGAGGGATTTTCCAACCAAAACCATTCCATGATACCTCAGGAGAGCTGACCCAGAAGAGCCTGAGCAGGGAGAAGTGTCAGAGCTCTTGGGTCAGATGCTCATTCTGTGGCAGATCTTTTGAGACTAGAAGAAACGGCAGCTGTAGCCATGGCTGCTGCCTGGAGCTGCTTCTGAAAGAAATCATTCTTTTGGAAGGCTATTTTCAAGCCCAGGTTTACATCCATCCACTCACACACGTGGCTTTCACACAACAGAAACCATGAACACCCTGGGCAATCACTGCAGATGAGCACGTCTGCAACTTCCTTCACCGCCTGAGTCCTGCACACCCAGCTGGAAGGGAGTCTGCCTGGCACAACTCTGACGCTGCCTGCTTTTGATCACAGTGGAAAGGATCCCAGAGCAGATTTGTCAAGAAATGCATCATTTCTTCCTCTGAGTGTCAAAAGGCCACAAGATAATGAAAGAGAATGACAAGACTGCCATCACTGTCTGCTGCCTCTGCAGCATTTTCATCTGCAGATCCCAAACAGTAACCACTTTGCAGAGATCACAAGGCCTCAGCAGGGGCAGAGAACCTGCCCAAAGCTGTGTGGAGTCGATGGCAACACACAGAGGAAATAAAAACCCTGTGGGCTTGCATGGGCTTGTGAAGAGTTCATACAAGATCTACAATGTAGCAAAAAGGAAGAGGCTGCCAGGGTGGTGGGTTAGGAGTGACTGTGGTCTGGGATGGAATCTGACTGCTTAAATGGAATTGTTGGTGAAGAAGGCAGAAATTAGCTACTTGATAGTGTGCATGGACAAGCACCTTCTACAGACACAGCAAAGGAGCATCTGAAAGATGCTTAGCATGGGGGGGCAGGTGGAACCAACCAGTTGCAAGTGGGCATTAACTGGCTGCAATGGTGGTAGCATGGGAAAGGGAGAGCTACATCATGGCTGGACTCAGAGACCTTACATGTGTTTTCCAACTGAAAGGATGCTAGAGTTCCAGCCTGGAGTTTCAGGTGCTTGGGACAGGTCTCATGGAGCAGCTGGGCAACTGCTTCAGAGCCAGACAGCTTGCCTGTAAACAGCCATAGGCAGGGGAAACAAAAGCCACTCTCAGTTTGTAATGGCATTTGGCTGCCTGTGCCCACGCAACGTGGCAGAGGCACACTGCAGGGAAGAGCTTGCTGAAGCTGAGGCAGAAGTGGTAAATCATGACCTTCCCACCTGGTTTCTGACTCAGGCCCCATGGATTTCAGCCGAAATGCATCTCAGACCAGTAGGTTTTAACCAGAAGCTGCAGGAGGGAAGGGCTGGTGTCAGGCATCTTTTGAGTGGGGCTCTTTGGTGATGGGGCCCACCTCTGCTCCTCGTCAGCAGATTACTGACCACATTTATTCCACAGACTGACAGGCCCAGTCCCTGGCCTGTGCTATCCTCAGAACCCTGGGCAGTCACCTTCCGGTCTAATTCAGACCACCTTGCATGAACTCTCTTGGTAGCACCTCACTCAGCTTCTCCTCTAAAGAAAGTCCCTTTCCTCCACTGTAACACATCCAGGCACTTGGGTTTCAGCAAGGAGTGGTGCCACCCTTCTGCCACTAACACAGAAGATGGCCCAAAAAACCAAACCAAATGAAACCAAAAAACAAACAAACACCCCCCCCCAAAAAAAACCAACCAAACAAACAAACAAAAAACCCAACAACACCCAGGGCCTGTTTAATACATTAGCAATTTCCCATTTTTTCTGCCACCCTACTCCAAGAGCCACAGGGTCGGATCCAGCCCCGGTGTCATCCCAAAGGAGTAACACCAGCAACAAGCCTCTCCATTATCTCTGGTGTTGCTCAAAAGGTCTCCATAAAACATTTTTTGAAGTTAATTCTGAATACTAATCAAGTCCTTGAAAAAGAGCACTTGAGTAGGATGCTACTAAAACAAATCTGCTCTGGTATTTTGCACTACAGCTTCTCATTCTGTTGCTCATTTCTGTGCCAGTAAAGGAGTTTGGGGAAGTCCCTTTCTGCTGTGAAGTTTGTCCTCAAGCAGCATGTGGGTGTCATCCACCTCCTACCTCCATGCAACCTCCCACAGCAGCCCAAGAATCATCCCAGAGGATGCCCAGCCACATAGACAATGCCCTATCTAAGGGTCCTCCTTCATGGATCAGTTTCCCCCTAGTCCTCAGCATGCTCGCTGCCACAGCTTCCTAGCAGCTCCCTGTCTTGCTGGAGGCTCTGGGGCTGCAGCACAACATCCACCTCTCCTTTCCAGTGCTGCTTTCCCTTTCTGCTGGCATCAGGCACCTCTTTCCTTTTAGCTTTGGGCTGAGGGTGCAAGAAAAGCAATGTGGCTTCCCAGAAGCCTTGCCTGAGGGCAAGCAGCTGGGCACCAAAAGGCATTCTGAGCCAGGAAGGACTCACACTGCACATGAGTGTGATGGTAACTGAGCATAGCACCAGAGTCCCAAAGATGGCAGCCACCATGGACTCAATCCATAGGTACAGTGATCCCTGGCAGCAGCCCACAGTGTGCCCTGCTGCTCCCCATGGTGGAGACACCCTGTAAACATGAAGCAAAAGGAAGCTCTGATCCCCATAGCCAGCACAGGCCCATCAGGTGTGTTTCCCCAGGCCTTATCCTGGCTGGCTGCTTCATGCAAATCATGGCTTCCATGGCTGGGAGTTGAAGATCAGCCCAGAAACGCACATGGTGAGCTTTGCTTGGTGTGTAGGGGCAACTCTGAAAGCCACTGACTGAGCTTTGCCTCGTGTGGGCTTCACTGCTGCCAGTGCCTGCTGCTAGGAGTGAGAGGAGGGAGAGCTCAGCCTCCAGGGGGCAGTCACTGGGGATTCTCCAAGGGAAAACAGGCATATGTGGACATCCCAGATGGATGGTGTGGATGTTTCCATGGCTTTTCTCACAGTCTTGGCCATATGTGAGCTCAGGCAAACCCATCCTTCCCCCAGGCTTTGTGTGCCAGATTTATCTAACGCAAAAGCTGCCTCATACCTGGGATACTGGAGAAGAAACAAGCTGACCTCCAGCATTCCCAGAGAACAGGAATGGCAATGCTGCTTGCTCATCTGCGCTCCCCCTGGCCCCTCAGGAGGAAGCTGTCCTGAGCCAGGGCAGGCTCAACGCTGCAGAGCTTTGCTGAGCTGCCAGGGACCTCTCTAGTTAGAAAAGAAACAAGAAGGGCAAGACAAGCAAGAACTCTTCCTGTGGGAGCTCACTCCTGCTCTTCCCACTCTTTGGTGGGGTGACCAGCAGGATTAACATGGCAAAGCCCAAACAGCTCAGGTGTTCCGACAAATCTTTCACCTGGCAAGAAATTACACCCATGGGACATGCTCCTCTGGGTGTTTATCACTCCCAGAGTCTTCTATCTGAGCTCCTGAACACAGATCTGTTTGCTGGGGGTTCTCATGGTCTGGGAACACCCGAACCACCGTCAACACCTCAGTGGGCACCTTCCTGGAGCCTGGGGAATAAGCCCTGCACACTGAGCTGCCTCCACAGCACACCCCAAGCTCAGGGGCACCGACTCTGTCCTTCAGCACTGCATTGCACCCCCGCAACCACTCCTCACCCTCTACAGGGGCACCCAGCTCTGGGCCCCACCCCACCGCTGCCTCCTACAGCCTGGCAGCACCCTGCCCTTTACCTCGTCCCCAACAGCCTGCACAGTGGATCTGGCAGGTCACTCTGAACCATGTGTGACGTGCTGATAGCCACTGGTGGGCCTGGGGTGGGCTCCCTTTCCCTGCCATGTTCCCCATCTGCCAGCATCAGCCCCTCCCCACAGCCAGTGGTGGGGGAGAAGCTGAGGATGGACAGGCACCAAGGGGTTAAATCATGCTAGTTCTTCCACTCAGCAGAGAGAGGAAACTCCACAGGCAACCATTGCTCTCGTCGGCACCCGGGCAAAAGTTGTAAGCCACAGCCAAGCTCTGGCTTCCAAACCCTGACTGCTGTGGTTTGGGGGGCAGAAGGGGAAGGCAGAGAACTCAGGGGGTTGCGTCAGCAGTGCCGGGCTGCTCGCTGCAGAGCACAGGCTGGTACAGACAGCCAGGGAACACCAACCCTGCCTCTCGTTTCAGGTCTGTTGGGTGTTCCAGGGCAGAAGATGGAAGCTTGTGTTACCCTGCAGGAGCAGCTTCCTCGGGAAGAGTGCAGCCAGACACTGAATCCCGGGAATATTCACAGTTAGCATAACTCAGCTGGTGCTGTGCATGCAGCGGGTTAGTTTCAGGTAGAGCGGCATGCAGCTTGCATTAATGCTGGCAAAGGCACCGGATGGAGAAGCAGACTTTATGCTTACAAGTATCCCAGCCCAGTACGGAGTGTCTCTGACTGGCAGAGAGGAGCTGATGCCTGCCATCAGGAAGCCCAGCGCCGTTACAGAGGTGCCCAGTGCCAGCTGCAGGAAAGCGAACAGCAGCGGGAACCGGCAGCCACAACAAGTGTGGGACTCCTCCTCCGGGCCGGCTTTGGGCTCCCCTTTGCTTTGCTTCTGCTTCTGCTTCTGCTTCTTCATCGCTGCCCGCTGCGTCCCGCCGGCTCGGTGCTGTCGCTGTCCCAGGCGCTCCCCTCCTGCGTATCCGTGCCGAGGGAGCCCACAGCTCCACGCGTTCTGCGCTGAGGGGCCAGGCTCTGACCCCCGGGGCTCCGCCGTGCGCTGCCTGCCGCCCTCCTGCTAGGGGGAATCGAGGAGGCTGAACAAATATGGAAAACATTTGGAGCAGATTGTCAGAGCTTGGGAATGCCACAGAGAGTCCAGGGAAGGGGGTATCCAAGGGGGTAACCAACTGCCAACACACGGGCGCTGAGCGTGGGGCCGTGGAGGAGAGCTGAGTGTGGTGCCACGCAGAGTGGGCACTCCTGAGCAGGCAGTGGTAGCTCAGCACACCAGCAGATCCCTGTGCCTCTTGAACTGGGGACACAATATTCCGGTTGTGGTGTCACCAGGGCAGAGAGCAGGAAGAGAAGAACCTCCCTAGACCTGCTGGCCACACTTTCCTGTGTGTACAGGAGGGGAAAAGATTCCTCTGCTGCCAGCCACAGCTCCCGCGAGGCCACCCGGCAACTCTCACACGCTGGGAGAGCGACGGGGACGGGGACGAGCGCTGAGTGCGGGATCGATCTCCTGCAACGGGGATGGGGATGAGCGCTGGGTGCGGGATCGATCTCCTGCAACGGGGATGGGGACGAGCGCTGGGTGCGGGATCGATCTCCTGCAACAAGGATCTGAACCAGGCTGTGTCTGCCGATCCCTCCTGGCGTTAACAATGGGAGAGTGAAGCAGCTGCAGAAATTCACAGCACCGGCAAGCACTGAAAGTTAAAAGAATGACTCCTGTGGGAATTGCAGGAGTAAATGAGGACACCGAAATAACTCCAAATCTTCTCCAGCAATGTATCTTCCGGATATCGCTTGGATTTCCTCAGCAGAGTGATCATTATCCTGCTGCGCCCAAGGCCCTCATTAAGTGTGTCCTTAAATGAAACACGTGCTTGAATGCCCTTCCTGGGTGAGGATGCGTTCTGCTCCAAGCCCAGCCACCATCCCTTCTGGGGCAGGCAGCTGTGATTTGGTGTCCTTTACACAAAACGAGTCACTCTGTGCAGCTCTCCACAGCCAGACGCTGTCCTCTGCGAACGGCTGCTGCTCCTCTTCCTCCCCCAGCTGAAGGCATGGATGAGGATGGCAGTAAGTCCAGCAGAGAGACCACGCCAGACAGCAACGAGCTGCAGCTCTGCCATGACACAGCCTTTCCTATTTCTCCTGACCATGAGGGCAGGCAGCATTGCCTGGGACCCCAGAAACCTGGGGTGTTTCTCCAGGACAGTGCTCACACTGGAGGTGTAGTGTGTTTGGCGCTGTTGAATCCACCTAGACACATGGAGACCTCGCCGCACCCCCCCCCCCCCCCCCCCCCCCCCCCATCTTTCCCTCCTCATCCCTCCCCTA
>VWYK01130673.1:18540-29725 GCA_013399775.1 Semnornis frantzii | reverse complement strand
TCTTGTCCTGGCCTACTCTGTATTCACAAGTCTTGACTCCGGTCTGGCTTTTGACAGCATGTCCCATCACACCTTATAGACGTTTGTTGCTGTGTGAAAATACATGGTGGGAGAGTACAGAAGACAGACTCTTCTCAGCCAGGACAAGAGGCAATGGGCACAAACTCTGAAATACAGGAAAACCACTTCAAACATAAGAAGAAACTTTTCTGCCATGACAGTGGTCAAACATGCACAGGCTATCCAGAGAGGTTGTGGCATTACCATCTTGGCACATAGATAGTCAAAACACAACTGGACAATGTCCTAAGCCGGATGTAGANCATTTTACAAGTGTGGGGGGGTGGGGAACTCCCAAACCGTCACACCAATCAAGTTTAAGGCTGTATGGTGCTGACTTACATATAAAGCTGGAAATAGAAGAGCAGTTTACATAGACATAACAGCCAGTAACAGACAAGGATATTTGAGATAAGTGTCAAATAAGTAGTAGAAGTATCATCAAACCACTGAACACCTGAAAATTAAAATTCAGTTTATACAGAATTCAAACCTTAGTCGATATGGCCAAGATTTGGGTATTCCTGCAGGCTTATGAAAAATTATTTAAAACCATATAAAATCCCTTCCAAGAAAACGTTCAGGGCTGTATGGATTTGAAGTGCAAGGCAGTAATGTATTATTTATTCCTAGATAAACAATTATCAACCATAGCTTCTTCAATGCAGCACACATTAACTTGAGTCATGCTGCACACAGAAGTCTCCTTAGCAATTAGGAATTACGCTGCCTCAATATTCACTTGACAGCCACAGGATCTTATACCTAATATTTTCTGATTAGTATCTTCATCTGTACAAGCACAAAGCAGAAGACAGAGGATCCTTTCAGAGAAAATAAAAATAACTCTAGGCTTCCATTTGGAAACTTCCTTCAAGCTAGTTATAACTAGTCAGTGTGACTTTTTCCAAGTTGTGAGAAATTAACTGGGAAAAAAGAAAAGTGGGAGGCTAAAACCAGACTTGCATTATCACCAGTATCAAATGAAATGTCAATGGATGTAAAAACAGTATCTGAGCAAAACACCATCATCCACTGAAGCACATGGTGACAATAAAACATTTGGACATTTATGTGGGTTGTATTTATCATATATCAACAAACACAAACCTGTGTACTTTAGCCATGAACAGAAATACAGGTATTCACAGACCACCATAAATACTCTTGACTTCTTGCCATTTTCAAGAGTGCAAATGGCCTAGATCTCACAAGCATTTAAATTATACAGTGGTGTGTTTGTAGTCAAAAGTAGCAGCCAACATGAACCAAGCAACTTCCCACACACAGATGTGCACATTATTGCTTACTGAATTGGGGACTCGTTATCAAGTACACTGGCAAACCAGAAGTCACTCTGCATGGAAAATATCAGTGTGTACTTGACATCTCCTCTGGTAAACATTAGATGAGCAGTCCAAGTAACAACTGAGTCTCCTTATAACTCTGCACTCCCTTGTTAAATGGTAGGACATATACAAGATGAAAATCTGGGCTAAGTTTTATACTTCTGCTTCTCTCTGCAAAAAAGTAACTTTGCTGCATTTGGTAAAACTCCACAAGTGCCATGGATCCATTGAGTAAGCTCTATGCAATCAATGATTACAGCATTAGGTCTTAGAAGTTATTTATTATCTTACAGGGATTTTATGTAAACATAATGTCAAAGCTCAGATCATATTGTGGCCCAGAATTTCATCCAAGACATGTAACGATTATCCAGTCTAAAACTCTGACAGCAAGGAATTTGCCAAAACTTTGTTGCTTTGCTGTCGCATTAAGATCTGTGCTGTCCCTGCTTCCAGCAAATAAAGAACAAATTTTTATTTCCCTTGCAACTCATATGAAAGATGTTAGAATAAATGTGAAAAGGAATAATTCATTACATACTGTGGAATTCTTTGTTCAGAAACAGTTTCTGACAGCAGCGCTAGACATAAACTGTGGCAATTCCAGAACAGTATTTTCTCATTCCCATGAGAACATAAGAAAGTTTTGATTCCTCCAAGGCTTCAGAACAGCCTAGAACCCATCAGCGGTTTTATCCACTAACCCATACAACCTTGCTGACAGGAGGGAGATGCTAGTGGTGTGCTGCTACTGGAGCTATGCTTCTGCCTAGAACAGAAAGACACCATCATCACACTGGTCAGGTTCTGGCCTACTCTGTATTCACAAGTCTTGACTCCGGTCTGGCTTTTGACAGCATGTCCCATCACACCTTATAGACGTTTGTTGCTGTGTGAAAATACATGGTGGGAGAGTACAGAAGACAGACTCTTCTCAGCCAGGACAAGAGGCAATGGGCACAAACTCTGAAATACAGGAAAACCACTTCAAACATAAGAAGAAACTTTTCTGCCATGACAGTGGTCAAACATGCACAGGCTATCCAGAGAGGTTGTGGCATTACCATCTTGGCACATAGATAGTCAAAACACAACTGGACAATGTCCTAAGCCGGATGTAGATGATCTCCAGATGTCCCTGCCAATCTCCACAACTCCATGCTATTCTGTGAGCAGGACCTTCTAATCCCTTGGGCATAGACCAGCTTGCTCCCAAAGTGTGCCTGGCTGCTACAGCAGCTGCTGCAGAAGAAACATCAGGTCATTCCCACAACCTCTTCCCTTTGTGATAACTCATCTCTCATGGAATTTACTTATTGACAACACATACTCCCTAAGGAAAGTATACATAGTAGAGGAAACACATAATCTTTAATAAGAACCACCTACACATTTAGGCTACAATTTTGAGAGTGAATGCTACTTTCTTCCATAAGACTGGAAGGGAGTTACAAGAGGCCATCAGTATATTCCACAATGCAGGAGACAAATCAGGTATGCCTGCCTTTCTCTGAAATGCATGTGGCTTGGTCACACTGCACTCTCCAAAGGGTCAGAGCAGCAAACATGTGAGTTTCTGCTGGCTCTACCAATTTCTTTGCAGGGCATCAGCAAGACTAGATGTTTTTGAGACAGAAAAAGGAAGGAGATGTGCTTTATGACATACCATGTCAAACCAAAATCATAGCAAAATCCTATGTTTTGAATATGTTTGTATTCCTTATTTGCAATTCACATAAAGAAAGGCTGAAGATTGAAAAAAATATTTATTTTTTGAAGAACCTGAGAAACACCTCAACTGCTGCTCATTGCTGCTCCTGCAGGACTCCTTGGAGAGGGTCCCCTGATTGCTTCAATGACACATTATTAGGTCTGACTATTTAATTACAAAAGGTGCCAAAATGAACACTAACCCATCATTTTTACATATCCTTTATTTTAGAGTGAAATTTGTGACAATTTAAAAAGCAAAGCAAACCAAAACAGCATCACAGCAATAGCCTTCATACAGTCCATGAAACTGGGCAGCTTTCAGGACACTACATCATCTGAATATCACTAGTTTTCCAGTTTCCAGTGGTAGTGAGGATGAGACTCAGTTTCCTAACAAAAGGACATACACTAACACTCATAAATATGCAAAACAGTTACACAGACCTCATGTTTGAGGCACCTTGCTTTGCTTTCTACATCTATAAATTTCCATACCACTCATAATTTTCTTGTGACTGATCTAATAAGATCTGAGTTTCTGAGGTAGGGAGTGGATCAATGAGGGAAGCCATGCTGTCTGCTTCAGGACTGAGTAGCAAAGTTACTGACGAAGTCTGAATTCTCATTTAGGCTCTGCCACCTCCCAGACCTCTCTGCTCAATGCACAGTCTAAGCTAAGAAGGACTTTGAAAATCAAGTCATTACCGCAACAGACTCCAGTGGCCCCCAAGCCCTGACTATTCACCAGTACCATTCAAGGCCCAGGGATACTTCTTGCAGTCAGGAGAAACAAGGAGATATTAGGAGGAAGAGTACAGTAAGAGGTTGTGCATACATTCTACCTGTCCAGCTATAATTCCATGGCTTAGCATTTCCCAACTGAATGATCCCATTCTCTTGCTTTATCTTTAAAAAACCACCACCTACTTTGAAATGGACATATATGACTCATATATGACTCATATATTTGAGTATTAAATATTTACTAGTGAGCCAAATTCTACTTCTCTCTTCTTTGGAGGCAAAGAAAGCTAGGCATGACCTGTCCTCTAACATGAGATACATTTGCCTTTCAAAGTATGAATAACTTCCTGAAGGAAATAGTCAGGTCATCACAGACAAACATCCCAGTCAAACCCTGGCTTAGCTAATACACAGTGAATGAATGAACTACAGAGCAGGCAGTGACCTTGAAAGGGAAGACAGAAGTAGAAAGGCTCTGCATCAGAATTTCTGTGACTCATAGAATGAGAGACCATCACAAAACCTCAAATACTATCAAAAAATCATTCATTTTGCTTATAAATTTCCCTGCTAGGTGCCCAGCCACAGACAGGCATTGCTATTGTTCCACATTTTGAACTTACATTTCTATCTCAGAGCACTGCAGATCTGATTAACCTGATGCCTGCTCTTTCCAGCTTCATATTCCTGGTTCCATTACCCATACTAGCTCTAAATAGTTCAAGGTCTCTTAAGTTACCCTGTTCTTCTACCCACTGTCAATGGACACTACCACATTTTGCTACCTCAGAGTGTTATTAGATGATCATGATATTAAGTGACATTACTGTTTATCAGACAGTGTTTGGGCCTGGGAAATGCCACCAATGATGGACTCTCAGGCTGCCTCTGCACCAGGCTCACCACCCTCTCCACCTGCTCCTCCTCTGAAGACATGTCAGCATTAGCCAAATATTACCATTGGTACTGCAATGGTATAGGGCTGGGGACAGAGATGAGCCTGTACAGCTGCCTTCCCACTTCCTCAGAAGCAGAAAGGCACTGGGCAGAGCAGAAGACAGCTAAAATGTATGTTGGGTTAGTACAAACACAGGAGAGCATCTGTTGACCTTACCCTCCGTCCCTCTTGATTTCTCAAACCTCTCCAAAACTTGTTGTTATTTAATGGTACTCTTGATGCTCAAGTGTGTCCATGCATCAGTGTCATAAGTCCATATGGTGTTGATCATCATTGTGTGCCAGATCTCCAACATTAGCATAACCTCTTCCTTCAGGACTTTGCTAAATTGTGTGGGTTAAGTCTCTTCAATATTTTCTTATCCCACTATTTCATCATATGGACAGGGGAATCAGCAACATCCACAGTGATTTTTAGCTTACAATCACAACTTTCTTCTCTAATCTCTCTTTCTCTTCTGAAACCATTTCAAAATGCTACGATAATCTTTCTCCTCTCTTGCTCTTCCCATATCACTCCAAGTCTAAAATGTTTCTGTCTCTGACACTTTCTCTTCAGTTTATCATTTATCATTATCATGCAGGTTCTTTTATCCCATCACAGTTCCCAAGGGGTCAGGAACACAGAGGAAATATTCCCAAGAAGCATAACGGGCAAAACGGTGATGGCAGGCTGGGTTATTCCTAAACAATCCGACGCTTACATAAACAAAAGTTAGTACTCAACAACTGATTGGTGGAAAATAAAAGGGCATAGAAAAGTAATTATAATAAAAACATTTGTCAATCTGCCCAGCAATAATGAATAACCAGGAATTTTTACCTTTGAAAAAGTGTTTTCTCTACATACTCTGTACAAAATGAAGGGTTCTTTGGCCTCTTTTGACCAACGTATTTGGTTCTACTCCAGCATATATTTCTGAGGAGGCGGCGGAAAAAAAGCACACAACACTTCCAAGTTATCACTGCACAAACACAGGAGATTCTTTACTGAAGAACTGTATAAAGGAAACTGTCATAGAGCCAAAATATTCTCTTGTGACAGCCAAGCTTCTTGCAACTTCCCAAATAAGGCCATGACTTTAAAGAGCCTGTCTTCTCAAAGCCTCATTGATTTTCATCGCCTCATGAAGAAGCACATTGTTTATGTGCCTGAGTGTGCTGATATTAAAACAGGGTGAGATGGGTGCAGCTCAGTGGTTTCAAAGCCTGGTTTCCAGACAGAATGAACCAAATAATCACAGAAAGCTTCTAGAGGCTGATGGGACCTCTTCAGCCATTGATTCAGAGTGATTCCTTCTGCAAGCTGAAACTAGGTGTGAAGATGCTAACAGGGACAGCCAGCATTTCTTAGGACTCTGAGGACAGATTTCAAGCAAACTTTGAAAGACAGTATTATATTCTTCCCAGCCTCCCTAAGTTCAGAGACTTTTGCAACAAAGTTAGGGTTCAGGCCAGGCTTCAGTAAACTTCTCTATTTTTCAAATAACAGTTTAATCATCTTCAGAAGAAAAAGCTGTTATGGAATTAGACCAATTTTGATTTATGTAGTTCATATTTATTATTCATTCTTCTCCTGAAGCCTCTCCAATAGTTTCAACTTGGAGAGTTGTTGGGAACTATTATTTTCACAATCCTCTGAAAACACAGCAAATTCTTAAAAAAATACCTTCAGTAAAAACCTGCAGGTCTCAGCCATTCCGGTTTCTATCTTTGCAACTAGAATGTGCCTGCTCCTGTTGCGATCATATGGGAAAAAATGTTAATTAATTTATATAATTTTTTTTATATAAAAAAATTATATAGGGCCACGGGACAAAGCCATGGACAGAAGGGGAAGAAAAACAGTAAGAAAGTGGTTCAGTAGAACTTTTGTTTATTGAAGGTATAAGGTACTTCAGTGATTGCTATTGAGCAATGTGCTGTAGAATTAAACAGGCACAAATGAAAAGCCAAAGGAAAACAGTAGAAGACAGAGACATGAAATACATGACAGTTGTATCTAAACACCAAGCAAATCAAACTTGGTGACATCTGACTTTAAGCAACTCCAGCACGTTTTACAGCTTCTTCTAGACCACATGCTACATAATCCAGCAGAGACTGCACTTCCAGCATATGAATACTGCTGGAAGAAGGGTGTCCCATGCACAAAGGGTCGACATGAAGTGAAATGAATCCTCACTGTCTTGACCTTGATCGCATATTCACACCATGTGGAGCAGCACCACACAGCCAAACACCAGTTGAAAAGCTGTCTAATACAACAGAAAACTGATGATTTTTTCTTTGTCTGTGTTACTGAATTAACAAGACATCTCACAACAAAATGCTGAGGAAGTCCCACAGAAGGAGAGTGGTGAGAAGGTCCTTTTAGAGCCATGGGGAATAAACACACAATTATAGTAGTCTAGGTATAACTAAAAAATCGTCCTGCAGGGCTTATCTACATGAGAAAACTCTAGAAAGGTAATCTGAATTAACATTTCTGTAATGAATCAAACCACATTAGATCCCTGCAGACACACTCATTATTAATTAAATCAACCCTATTTCATATTTAGTATAATTTACTTTGATGTGAACTAAGCTTAATCAAATTAAGGTCACTTGAATGCTGAATCAGAGAATATATACAATGCTTTAATTTAGTTTACCTAATTTACTTTACATTCACATTTTAGGTAATTTGGATTAATTTTCCCTCACATCCTCATGCAAACAACTTTAGATGAGAGAGAAGCAGCAGAGAATACAAGAGACACTAGAAAACTGGAAACCTCCCCCAAAGAATCAACAGGTTTGAGCCATCAACTAATTCATTCCCTAGGAAAGTGGTACTCAAAGATGCATTATCCTGCTGAGGACATGCCAACAGGGCTGCTGCATGCTCAATCTCTATGAAGGGTCTACTCTGTCCCTCCATTTTTATTAGAGCTCCTCTGGAGTCCAAGGGCTGGACAGAAGAGAATCAGACTCTGCATTTGTAATACCCAAAGAGATGCTGGTGGGTCGTTAGAAATTCATGTCCCAAAAGAAACTGAGAGAATCCTCAAGGAAAGTGAAACATTTCATGTGGTTATTTTTTAAATAGCAGGTCACTAAAATATGTGACATGTTTGTACTACTAGGAAAACACAGCCATTAACAAAGTTGTTGCTTTTAATAAAATCACAAATATACAAAAGCCAACTTCTTTAGGCAGTTGTGCTGAAGTCACTTGTCATGATTAAAACCTTAAAATTCTGAATACTCAAATTTAGTTTATGCTGCTCCAACACTTAAAAAGTCATCACTAAGTCTTCTAGCAAACTCCCCTCACATTCCTCTTAAGTGACTATGCTTTTTACCATTAAAGAGGTTTTTCTGTAGACACAGATGTGTAGACAAATGCACTCTGTCATATTTAGGGCACTAGTCATCTAGCATTTTCTGCAATGCAGGTACCATCTGTGAAGCTGAACTGCAGTTCAGGCCTATCACACTGACCTGGGTGTTGGGGAATCAGAGATAGAAATTTATATTAGATTATAATCCCACTGCACTCAAATAGAAGACAAGGACTCTAGCAAGGTCAGACATAACTGTAGCCTCTAATACCCAGCATACCTCTAAAACATTTGTTCAAGGAACCTTTAGCTGTGTTTGTTTTGCAGTGTCCACTCAGGATTATCATCTTTAAGGGTCACAAGAGGTGTCCAAACCTCCAAAGCAAAAGGATGATGAACAGGCTCTGATGGCAATAACAGATGACAGCTGGTATCGGGGGCATCTAATTCTGCATTGACAAACTTTGACCATGACAAGAGTACAAATACTAGAGTGCAGTGTCAAGAATAAGAGACCACAGCAAGCATTCCTGAATAAAGAAGGATTATTGTTTTAGCAATTTTGCATGGAAATCCTTACCAAACCACTGGGTTAATCAGGCCATGCCATGATTTAAATTTGAACTCCTGGAAGCATGAAGTCATCACTGAGAGGAGAGTCAGCCATGCAGCATCATTTCCACTTGGGCTGCCCCAATGTGCCCAGGCCTCACCTCCTGCTCCCTGCAGCACCTTTACCATGATGCTGACAGGCATTTACACAGCTCCGTGGTGAACTGCTTCAGGGGATGGAGCTAGCTGAAATCAGTGCTGCTTTGATTTCAGACTGGGAGCACTGAATGAACAAGACCCATGCCAGTATCAGTTCCAGATCCTCCCCCCACCCCCTCCCCCAAGCTTGGGACACAGGTGACAGATAATCCATGAGGCTCCCAACAGGTTCCATATCTCCAGACACATCTTTGTGTGCATTTATTGCTCTTAAAAACTTGTTTCCATCTTAATCAGTTTTCTGCCTGGTTCGGTCTCACCTCTGCTATTTCTGGCACACTCATATTTAATACCATGAAATTTTAAAATAGTATGCTGGCTCAGGTCTTTGGAGATCCTGCAAAGGGTTGCAGTCATGCAGTTCTGGCATTATTTCTGTTTAGCAAGACAGAACAGAAGAGACAAGCAAGCCCTTGAAGCTCATCCTTGGGCAACATTTTGGGAACCACAAAATGAGGGAGCATTCCCTGGGGTCAACAGGACAAGCCTATTGGTATGCCATGCTACACACACACACACACTCCTCAGTTATGTAAACCACTTTGCCCAGATGTTCACTTCTTATTTCCACTTTTTCCCATGAAACCTCAAAAGGGAAAGACTCACCACATCTGCTTCACCAGGGCAGATCCACCAGCCCCAGCCCTCTCCACCACTTCTCAAGAAAATCCACACCTCGTACCATCCACCTGCCTCCTCTGCACCCTTGGGGCAGAAGTTGTTCATGATTTAATGTTGGGTTTTGAGTTAATTGCTTATTTGAGGTGAAACATTTTAAACATGAGATCTTATGTCCCTACTTGTATGTTAAAAGTGATGACTTCCACACATAGGGCAGAAATTGGGCAGCTTTTGGGTCCCTTAAAAGCCACAAAATTTCACATACTGAGCTGTTCTCAAATGCAGAAACAAGCCTTCACTGCTTCATCAGATCCCAATCCTAACAGTACTTGCCCATGTACTTAAATTTATTATGGTCAGTGGACTTATCAGAGTGGTCATTAGGTTCACAAGCATCAAGGATGCTGTTCCCAGTAATGAGGTCAACAATGCATACAACTCTTCAAGTAGGGCCCTAATACCATAACATTGGCCAATTTTCCTCCTGTCTCCAGCAATGGATGTGGCCAGCTGAAGCCCATGAAGATGGAGGAGGATAGTCATGTCTCCAGGTTGACTTGAAGGTTGAGCAAGGCACTGCTCTGGACTGCTCGTGGGTGTGCAGTGAGCCAGGTGGCTCTGGGGATCATCATGCACCATGGCTATCTTGGTACATGGTTCATATGCTGTGAACTAGACAAGAGTCAGTAGGTCAGGCTCTTGGAGGGCCTGCCACAAGGCTGGGCTACTGGCTGAGTCATAAGATGGCACTGTGAATTATAGATCACTTTAGTAGCAGCTGACAAAGCAGCACTTCAGTGAACCCCTCTAATGGAAAACACTGCACTTGTCAAAGCACAATAAAGAGACATAACTCCTCATTCTACCTACCCACAGATGGTTCTTGCCAACTGACAACTCAAACAGCAAACAGGGACAGATATAGGACGTACAGGTAAAATGAATATATGTCTTCCACTTCTCTCACTACTCAAATTAATTGCCTTAGAATAGCAAGACTGCTTCACTCGGATGATTCAAGCCCTCACTTCTCAATGTAACAGCTGTGGGATCATAAACTGACTTAGATTCACCTAGATGATGTATTTAGCTATTTAATAGAAAGATTAGCATGCAAATATATTGCAGCACTCAATACGAATTCATGACAAAGTCAGAATATTAAAGTTACCTCATTCTGTCAAAATATGCTAGTCCAGTATTTTTCTCATTTTAAATCACAAAAAGGAATTCACAGATTATCTCAAATCCCAGCACTGTTTGGCAGGTGGGAACAAGAGTGACAGACAAAACAAAGTCACTTAATAAAATAATTATTTTAATATCAAAAAACATTTTCACTCAGTAATAAGCACAGTAAGGAGCTAACAGACACGGGTACATACATATGAGCTGTAGGGAAATATGTGGATGATTTTAACTTCCTTGTTTCTCTTTTTTTCCTTTTTTTTTTTTTTTTTGACATTTTTTCCCTTTCTTTTGATGTCCTCTGGACCACAAACCACGAGTAGCATTGGTCTGTTCAGTGTTGAAGATATATTCCTACTCAGCCAATGCACATATAACAATACCAATCACAGTTTTTCACTTGAATTTACTTACTTAAGCTAACTTTTTATCATGGTGTGATGGTTTGGGAGT
>VWYK01130673.1:0-10157 GCA_013399775.1 Semnornis frantzii | reverse complement strand
GCTTCTCGGCGGGGACCGGGGCGGGGGCCCGGTGAACCGACCATGCCGCGCCCCCGAACCGCTCCCTTTTGAGCAGGGGCAGCGCTGCGGTTGCAGACCTCTACGAACTGCTATAGGGGTTCTGTTTACCATCGTTAAAAACCACAGCTGTTGTGGATAGAAGCAAGGGCAGCAACAGTACTGCGGGTTGCGCTGCAAGGACTTTGTTTTGGGCCCCTCTGCCTTTTCCAGTTGCCCCATTTGAGTCTTCCTGCCAGCTCTCCAATCCTGTTGTCAGCCCTATCCATCCTCAGCGCCCACCTTGCCCACCCACCCCAGTGTGCCCCGGGCTGCTTCCCAGCCCTGCTGCTTCTCCCTATCCACCTCTCCTCCCCACTCCACATCCCTGTTCTTCCTGCCTTCCGCTCTTCTCCTTTCAGTTGCCTCCTACCAGCTTTCCATGCAGCTCAAACTGGCATAGTGATGATCCTCACCAGTGGAAACAGCTTCTTTGCCGGCCCTAAGCTTGGAACTTCTCCTGCCCCTCTACACAGCTCATTGCCTGTTCCCATTGACCAGCTACTAGAAAAAAAGATTATATTCAAAGTGTCATTGCTTGGATATCCATAAGGATCTGGCACAATCAGAGACCAAATATTGCAGTTGTTTCTCAGGTCCTTCATGCATAGGTTGCCATAACGTGATTGACACTTCTCAAGAGTAAATGATCTTCAAGCTGACATTCTGTGGATCCATCTCCCGCTGATCTCTTCCAGTTCTGCATCATCTGATTGGGACACAAAAAAAATCTCTGACCATATACTGCCACAGCAAGCAGTGGGTTTTGGGTCAGCTAGCATGTGTGTGCTGTGCACATTATGTCTTGAACAGAACTGGGTTATGGCCCTCTTCCTATCGCCATGTGCCTGTGTCTCATTTAACAGTTACCACTCCAGTTGCTCCCTGAGACCCACCTCCATCCACATGTGCTGTGAAGGGCAAGAAAGCTGAAGCCCCTCTCCCTTTTGGCAGTGGCAGTTTTGAGAAGGTGCAGGCAGTGTAGCCAAAGGAAGATGAGCTGCAAGGCATCAGGTATGGCTGGAAAGTTGTATGAGGTCTGAAGGGAATGTGCCCGTGGTGCAGAGCAAAGCAGACAGCAGGACCATGCTGGAGGCAATCAGACATGGCACAATCTGTGCAGGAGACAGAGCAGTGCAGTGGGGGCCATTTTTAATCTAAATACATTTTCGTTTCTGCTTCTCTGAACAGTTAAGGTTTTGTATATTCAAGCCAATACAACCCTCGAGTTTGCTGTAGTAATAGCCTATGCTGCTAGAATAAATGTTTCAAAAATCAAGCCCATAGATTTGACACCCCAGAGACCTTTTTGCCCATTGGCTTGAAAAGCCTTGCTGCTGCCTACTGTAGCTCCATACCAAACAGAAATTTGCTACAACAAAAACATCAGCAATAATACGACAGCAACAAAACCTGTTGTAGTGATAACATGCATGGTTTTTATTCAAGGCCATGCTTGTTTCTTGGTAGCTAGTGCATATCTGATAATTGCAGTTTTCAATGATCATAAAGATGTTAAAACAGTATTTGGGGACATAGTTACTGAAGGGCCAGGGAGAGGAAACCTCCACCCTGACGTGCCTCATTAACATAGACCCCAGCTCTTACCTTCTCTGTCCTATAGCAGATCCTTTTCCCAAGTTGACACCTTGTCAATTATTTTAAGGTAACTCAGACAGAGAAGGTCCTCCGTAAAGCAGAAGTTCCCCTATTATTAAAGTGCCTCCTCATTTGTTTGAAACCAAAGCTTACAGTCCTTTCTTATAAGCATTTATCTTAAATTTCCTAGAACGCACAATATGTCTTTTTTTGGTAAAGAAACACCTGTGTCAGACCACAGATCTGATATGTGGTCACCCCTGAGTGACAGTGGTTTGGAGAAACTCATTCAACGTAATTTGTGATAGGATTGCTGAGGGCAGCAAGCTTATGAGGAAATAATGACCAAAAATAAAACCTATTTTCTTATTACTATCATCTGACTAATCCTTTAGCGTGTGGGTCACCCACCAGCCCATGCAACATATGAGAGACCACATAAGGCAAGGAGGATGCTTATTAAACTAGAAACTTTCATGTTAATTGTACTAGAACTTATAACATCTTTAAAAAAGCAAATCTATATGTGAGTTCACTGCTTTTTTAAAAGTGTAATTTCATTAAGATAGGTTTATAATGGACACAAATCACATAGGAAAAATGTGTATTAATCATGCCATGTTTAAGATATGAAACTAGACTAAGTGAAAACATCTTCTGCAAAGACTTTTATCTGGGTATGTAGGCTGCATAGCATAAAGGGGCACCTGATGTTGCAGAGGGACTCCTGAGTCTTTACAAAGAGCCGAAGCTACAAGCACTGCATGCCACAGGACTGACACATCGAGCCCCCAGCAATTACCCAGAAGGGACTGCAAACAACTGGGTAGGGCACAGGGGTGATTTCCACCACTTGCAGCTCAGTACCTTCACTGCCTCATGAGGAAAGGGGCTGTCCTTGGGCAAGTTGCAACACCGCACTGGTCATAAACTTGTGCAATGTCTACCCTTACAGAGGGCTGGGAGGCATAATTGCTCATGAGGTGGTTTGAGAAGTGATACAGAAATGCAGAGTATGTGAGGTTACCAGTTGATCATATTGGCTGTTCTATTTATTCTTATATAAAAAGGCAATAGAGAAAAGAAGGTAACATTTTATTTACTGTTACAGATGCCAGACTGGCTGGCCACTAAGGGCACAAAAACAGGAGAGCAGTGTTAAAAAATCTGTGCTGTATCAGAACCCATGAGGCTTCTTCATTAATATTTGTGGTTCGAGTGTCCACCAGATCACTGTGTTGATTGAAAAATATAATGTAATAATTGTTTTGCTGTGACTATTCTTACACTATATTGCTATCAGAAATGCATGTCTTCAAAGAGACTTAAAGCGGCTCATTTGTATGAACACATGTATAATCTCAGACTGAAGTCTTGTCAATTTTCCTGCCCTTTGCCAAGGGGGAAAGCCTGACCCTCCAGGGTGTATCTCCATCCCCTTGGCCTCACTACTCCCACTCGCACCTCTCCCTAATTGCAAAACCTCCTGCATGCCCAAGAAAACTACCATCCCTAGGATCACATCTTTCCTGGCTAAAACCTATGTGGCAAATCCCAATGGACCTGCTTCCTCCAAGTCCTGCTGCATCAACTACCCAGAGGCCCAATCTGTTTGTCACTTCAGAGATTGCATGTTAGGAGGAGGACAAGGGGGATGCCCTCCTTAAACAGTCACACAATCTGGGGCAATATCCTCTGTAAATATCCTCATATCAGGAGCTCAGAGTTATCCAGTTGCTTTTCTCAGTGAGTCAATGCCATGTCCACGCTGCTGCAGCAAGAGTCTTGTGGGTTTTTTTCCACTGAATTTGTCCATGTCAGAGTTTTCTCTTGAAACTCTAGGGATTTCCTGAGTTTGTCCACAAAAATACCTAGCTCTTTTCAAATAAAACAAATGTCTACAATAGCTCATTTTTCTTAAGCATGGAGGATTTAGTTTTGTAAAAGAATTTTTTATACCAGTTCATTATCCTATGTTCAGTAATACACATATGCATTTATTTCTAAAACATTGTTCCTCCTGGATGTTTGGGTTTCACCCATTACCATGTCCATGTGTTTGACTAATTAAACAATCCCTGTGATCTTCTGCAGCATTTCACAAAGGATTGGTTTCCAAATGTGATTCATTATGGCAGCCCAAAAGACAGCACTCATGAGGCACTGGTGGTAAAGAGCTGCACATCACCCATTGCCTGTATGAGCAGCCAGTGGGGTCCACGTGGGAGAGAAACAGAGAAAGAAGCTGCAGCAGGGCTGACACCAGGGAGTGCCTAATGTCTTAATTTCAATAGCAATGCTTCATCCAGTCTTGGAGTGAAGAGGAAAGAATGAGAAAAGGCTGAACCAAAGGATCAAGTGGCAGAAGACTTTGCAGGAGTAAAAAAATGAAGACTAGATAGAAATGAGGGAAATACAGAGGTTTGGGATTTATTTTTTTTTTTCCATAAAAAAAAGAGAGTCAAGGAAAATAGATGAAAAGGGCAAGACTAAAGAATAAAGAATGAAGAAGGGAAAGAAGACAGGAAAGGGAAGTGGCTTTGGAAAAGGCAGGAAATAGGAAAAAATATACTGTCAGCATTCTTAATTATGTTTATAATAATTCCTCAAGTGAAGATGGGACCCAACTTAACAAAAGGTCTAACTGCACTCTCAGGATGGTGTGGGGTATAGTCAGTATCTGCTCTTGGAAAGGGAGGACCCACTAGCACTTCTACTCTTGCACTTACAGCTCAGGAGAGCAGCATTTGCAATTGTTAGGAAGGCTGAAGCAGGAAACTGCAGCCTTCCAGGCAGCCAGGAGGAGCTCTGTTTGCAGGCAGGCCCTGGGGTCATGTTATGTTCTTATCTGTCCAAGACCATCAGGAATTTGTCTTTTATCAACTTTTATATGCTACTAAAGGAAAAGACACCAGTAAATTACAGGTGTGTAAGTACTCAGTGTGCAAAATCTAATCCAGTGTGTTTCTAAAGACCATGGGCCCTTCTGCAGTATTTGGAGGCAACAGTAGTCCAACCTTCTGAGCAGCACCCTGAGAGATAGTGTTTGTGCTAGGCTGAGGGCAGAAGGGCAGGGACTGAACATATAAATAAACCAGACAATTCTAGTTTTCCTTTTAACAAATAATTTCAGCTTCTTTGAACAAATAGTGGTCAAGGATGAGGAAAAGAATGAGGTACTCAACTCCTTCATCTCAGTCTGTTGCATTAGGATCAGTTGTTTGCTGGATATCCAGCCCTTTGAACTCAACAACAGGAGTGAGGAGCAGAATTAACCCCACATAATCCAAGAGAAAGTGGTTAGCAACCTGCTGCACCAGTTAGACACACAGAGGTCTATGGGGCCAGATAGCATACACCTGAGTGTACCAACAGAGCAGACAGAAGTGCTCAACAAGTGACTTTCCACCACTTAGCAGCAATCCTGGCTAACTAGCAAGGTCCCAGATAACTGGAGACTAGCAAATGTCACATGTACCTGCAAGAAGGCCTGGAAGGGGGATCCACAAAACTACAATCTGACCTCAATGCCAGGGAATTTCATGGAGAAGAGGATCTTCAGTGCCATTATACAGCACATGCAAGGCAACCAAGTCATCAGGCCCATTCAGCATGGATTTATGAAGGGTGGGTCCTGTTTGCTGAACCTGATCTCCTTCTACAAAAGGGTGACCAAAGTAGTGGATAAGGGAAAGGCGGTGGATGTTGTATACCTGGATGTTAGTAAAGCATTTGACACCATTCCCCACAGCATCCTACTGGAGAAACTGGCTGCCATGGTTTGGATGAATGGGTGCTTTGCTGGGTAAAAAAGTGCCTGGATGGCTAGGCCCAAAGAGTGGTGGTGGATGGAGTTAAATCCAGTTGGTGTCCAGTGACAAGGAGTGGTCCCCAGGACTCAGTATTGGAGCCGGTTTCCTTTAGTATCTTTATCAATGATCTGTATCGAGTGCGCCCTCAGTAAGTTTGTAAATCTGGGAGGGAGTGTGGATCAGCTTGAGGGTAGGAAGCCTCTACAGAGCAACCTGCACGGGTTAGATTGATGGGCCAAGGCTAACTGTATGGGGTTTGGCAAGGTCAAGTGGCAGGTCCTGCACTCGTGTCGTAACAGCCCCTTGCAGTGATACAAGTTTAGGGCAGAGTTGCTGGAAAACTGCCCAGTAGAGAATGACCTGGGTGTGCTGATCAACAGCCAGCTGAATATGAGCCAGCAGTGTGCTGAGGTGGCCAAGGCTAACAGCATCCTGGCCTGTTCAAGCCTAGCGTGACCAGTAAGATTAGAGAAGTGACTGTATCCCTGTACTCAGCACTAGTGAGGCCATATGTTGAGTACTGAGTTCAGTTTTGGGGCTCTAAATACAAGACATTGAGGTGCTGGAGCAGGTCCAGAGAAGCATAACAAAGCCAGTGAAGTCTCTGGAGAATGGGTCTTATGAGGAGTGGTTGAGGGAACTGGAGTTGTTTAATCTGCAGGAAAGGAGGCTCTCTGCAACTACATTAAAGGAGGTTGTTGCAAGGTGGGTGTTGGTCTCTGCTCCCTAGTAAGAAGTGACAAGACAAGAGGAAATGGCCTTAAATTGAGCCAGAGGAGGTCTAGATTAGATATTAGAAAAAATTTCTTCACTGAAAGGGTTATCAAACACTGGAACATGCTCGCCAGGGAATTGGTTGAATCATCATCCCTGTAAGTGTTTAAAAAGTACATAGATGCAGTACTAAGGGACATGGCTTAGCACCAGAAGCGGAGTTAGATAATGACTGGACTCAATGATCTTAAAGGTCTTTTCCAACCAAACAATTCTATGATTCTATGAAATACTGCTTCATCTTATGATTTAGCCCCATTTGAGCACTACCAAAGCCTGTTTTCATACAGCATATTCCATATCAGGGCACAACACAGTGTCCTCAGAGAACAGTCTGTATCTTTGCTTTGTCTTGCAGAGGAAGCTGTACTGAGGCAGGCCAGGAGCTGCTTCATTTTGTTGGTTTTATCATTATTAAAATCTTCGTGGTCCCACTCTTGCAAGTTCAAGATTGTCTGACCTTGAACTTGGTCAAGGCCAGGCTCATCACAGTGGGGTAACTAAATCAGTGATGTTCTCACACAAAACAAGTCTGAAAAACCTCGGCACAGAGGCACAGCTGTGCTCATGAAGTCAGAGACAGTTGGGACTCTCTAGGCTGCTAACTGCGTGTGGCCAGATTTTCTGCTGAACAGGAGCTGTGCATACGGGAAATGCCAGAGGGCTTTTCACTTAAACTGAGCCTCCTGTCAGCTTGCTCTCCAACTGTTCAAGCTGTAGACAGAGGCTCTCAGAACTCTCTCATCTGCTCTTTTTAGGTACTGTAAGGAGGCCAGAACACTTGAACCTCTGGCATAACGACTTCCCCTGTGGTTATATACTGATGTCATAAATTCAGAATAATGATGTCAATGGAAGCTGCTGAAAAGGAGAAGTTGGGCAGGAAGGAAGGAGCCCTGAAATGTCAACATTTATCTTAATGGGAAACTGAATTTTGTAGGGAGGCATTCTCTGTTCTCTTCAGGCTGCCTCAAGCAGTTACCTCTTCAGCACATCCCTGCAGTGTGAGGGCAATGCAAGGCAATGACAAATTACAATAATCTAACATGGCTGCAGAATTCATCCAGCCTTTTTGATTTTCACTTTCTAACCATAACGACTGAACAGCCTGAAGGCAATTTCTGCAGCCTACAACCTGGAGTCTGGAGCAAACTTAGCTCACGTTGCGCTAACAGACAGAATCCACAGAGTGGCTGAATCTGCTTCCCTCTGGCTACATACTGATTCTAGGTAATTCCATGGGTCAGATTTTAAAAATGCTCATCTCTTAAAAATGCCTGCTAAAAGCCCATTCGGCTGCCTGGAGACCCAGAAATCAGGTCATCATAATCATGGTTATAACCTCAGCACCTCAAACTAGATCCAAGAGACAGTCTTTAAGGTACAGATATGTCCACTATGAATGAATGAAAATGCATTAATTAAATTAATGTAGTTTGTAGATAGCCAAAAGATGGTAAAAGCAAACCTGTGCTAAGCTGGGATTCTGGAGATAATGAGAAGGAACCACTTTTTATGGAGTTCAAGACCTGGGGCTTTTTGAACAACACAGACAAAATGCGAAGTCCAAAGGGGTGCCTACAGAGCCTGCTGACACTAACAGCAAAGTGGTTCTGTCAAAAGGAGACATCTTCTTATGCTTCCACACTTGGCAGGAAAGCAAGGGGAACCCATAACCCTGTGAAACACCATAATTGACAAAGGTCCCACAAGTGGCTTTAGCAGATGAGCCCATCAGAGTCACCACTGACACAAGCAAGGCCTACCAAATACCTGGCAGCTTTGGCTGAACTGTCGTCAATACCTCTGCGTAGATTATAATTTCATCTTCTATAGTTGTTTAATGAATTCAGGAGGCAGAATTGTTCCATTTAGGAAAATGGAATTGATGCAGAACTGCGTGACTAAAGAGAAACTGAAATCTCTCTCAGCAAGAGCACAAACCGCTAATGTATTCACTCACCTGGCAACTAGCAGCCTCTGTCCAGGAGCAGACAGATCTGGGTGTGATGAGGAGTTTTAACAAGGCTAAGTGCAGGGTTCTGCACTTTGGCTACAACAACCCCAAGCAGTGCTACAGACTGGGGACAGAGTGGCTGGAGAGCATCCAGGCAGTACCTGGGGGTACTGTTTGACAGCCCACTGAACATGAGCCAGCAGTGTGCCTAGGTGGCCAAGAAGGCCAATGGCATCCTGGCCTGCACCAGGAACAGTGTGGCCAGCAGGATCAGGGAAGTCATTCTGACCCTGTACTCAGCACTGGGTAGGCTACACCTTGAGTACTGTGTCCAGTTCTGGGTCCCTCAACTCAAGAGATGTTGAGGTGCTTGAACACGTCCAGAGAAGGGCAACAAGGCTGGTAAGGGGGCTGGAGAACAGCCCTGTGAGGAGAGGCTGAGGGAGCTGGGGTTGTTCAGCCTAGAGGAGGCTTGGGGCAGACCTCACTGCTATCTACAACTACCTGAAAGGAGGTTGTAGCCAGGCGGGGGTTGGTCTCTTCTCCCAGGCAGCTAGTGACAGAACAAGAGGACACAGTCTCAGACTGCACCAGAGCAGGTTTAGGGTGGACATTAGGAAGTTCTTCACAGTAAGAGTGATTGGCATTGGAATGGGTTGCCTGGGGAGGTGGTAGAATCACCATCCCTGGAGATGTTTAAGAGGAGGCTGGATGAGGCACTGAGTGCCATGGTTTAGTTAAGTAGAAGGGTTAGGTGATAGGTTGGACTCAATGATCTTAGAGGTCTTTTCCAACTTGGTTAATTCTGTGGTTCTGCAGTTCTGTCCTTCCTTCCAGGAGCTGGTTCCTCATCTCCCATCTTTTGGGCTAGGAGATGCTCTGGCTTGGGGAAATCTCTGAATAGCAGCTCACTGCAGTCAGAATGGCACAGCAGTGATCAGAGTGCTCCAGCACTGCTAGGAATCCTGGCCAGTAATGGGAAAAAAAGATTTCTGTTTAGGCTTCTTGTAAGTCTGTTCTTTTCACTAGTAATTAAAGTGACATTTTCCCTGCCATCTGTAGTATTTTTGAGGATACAGTCAAGTGATCTGTCAACAGCCCTAGTTCCAGGGACGAAGGAGAGAACACAACAAAAAGACTGCCGCCTTCTCTGAGAGAACCTGAAGAAATGAAAAATGCCAGCCCTTGTGAAAAAAATTGACTGTGTGCCCTTCCAATCTTTTGTAATCATGAAAGGGAATAATAAACTCTATTATTAATTCTTTTGAAGAATAATTTTCACCCAAATATTTCACATAGGAAATATGACCTTATGTTAATCTTGTATGAATTAGGGTAATAATTTAAAATTATTTAAAATAATTTAAATAATTTAAATAATTTAAAATAATTTAAAAATTTAGCAAAATTTGCATTTTTGTAATAATTTGAAATGATGGGTTGTTGGCTTTTTTTTTTTTTATTATTCATTAGTATTGAAAAACTATTTACCTTTACATTTACCTCCTTTCTTCAGGTTTTGTTTATTTTTTTTCCTTAATTTTTTTAGTACAGTGACTGATTTTTGTAGAGCTCGTCTGCTGAAAATTGTTGATACCTGTTAAAAATTGTTGATATCTGTCAGGTTTTAATAATCTCTCAAAACTGAGCACTACAAAAATATCTATGCAATAATAATTTTGTAGGCAGTAATTCAAATTGTACATATAGAATTAAGTTGAAACTGGATGTAATTTTCATAGAATTCAAATATGTATAGGAGTAAAATAAATACATGCGACAGTCAGGAGAGGTAAACCAAATCATGAAAATCCTCTACTTGAAATTGGGCAATAATCCTAGAAACCAGCTTGAATCTATATTTGTTTTACAAGCATATACGAGAGCGAGGAAGAAGTCTTTTGAAAGCATGGAAGCTCTTGGCAAAGCTGGTAACTTTTGGCTTGGACAGATTCACT
>VWYK01130672.1:12159-25216 GCA_013399775.1 Semnornis frantzii | reverse complement strand
TAATAGACACCCACAACTGTATCGCCCATGCTAGCCGGTCCCTTAATCCATACTCACAGGCTCTCGACTCACCCCTGGACAGAACTCAAGACATTCTGGTTGCTCCCTCACATAAAGAGCAACTCCACCACCTTGCCTTGCTGCCCTGTCTTTCCTAAAAAGGACACAGACATCCATGGCCACATTCCAGTCACTTGTCCTACTATGTCTCTGTAATTGCCACCAGGTCATAACCTCATGATCTTGCATGCATTTCTAACTCTTCCTGTTTATTCCCCATGCTGTGTGCATTGGTGTATAACCATTTCAGGGATGGCGTCAAGTAGGTAGTTTTCAGCACTGAAGGTGGGAAATATTGTAAATGGAGCAGTTTGGTATGTACAATCTTATGATGTTAGAGCTTTACATCTATCAGAATTTGAAGTCTCCTGAATTCACACAGAATATAGCTTCTTATGTCCATGAATGGCAGCTATGAAAGACCAAAATTATTCATGTTTCCTTCTCAATGGCAGCCTTTTACTCCACTCAAATTCATCTAACAACCAAGAGCACTCTATGGGTTGGATACCACTGTTTTATTCTGCTCTTTGGATTGTAGCATTATTGGGCCTTTGTTCCATTTTTTGGTTTTTTTTGTTGTTGTTTTGCTCTATCTTGTCTTCCACTAAGAAAAAAAAGAAAAAAATAACCCTCAAAAAACAAACAACAACAAAAACAACCCCCCACCTCAAAACCCAGAAAACCAAATCAAACAACAAAAAAAAAAAAACCCCACAAAACAACAACCCCCACTACCATTCAGCAGACATCCAAAGGACTCATTGCTGCATTGATGAATGTTTCTTCTGCACCACCCTTCTTCAACTACCATGTTGCTAGCAAGGACTTCCAAGTAACTGGTCTCTCCATTTAGCAGTATAAAAATTGGTATCACTTCTTTAGCACTGCTTAGATCTTTCCAATCCATTACATACCAAGGCCAAGGAACCTCCTTTCCAACTCTCATTACATACCAAGGCCAAGGAACCTTCCTGTCCCCTCCTTCACTGGTAGTGCCTCTGAAATTTCCTATGGCACCCTCCCAGCCGATGTCCTTTCACAAACCTGGCATTCCCAAATCCAATACAAATGCAAATGTCTTCCTTCTGCTATTCCAGTAGTCTGCCCAAACAGCCCATAGTATTCCTTGCTTTCCAATGCCAGACCTGGTTCCTAAAAATGATGAGCTTAAATAGCTTAAATTTTGAAGGGAGCTGTCATAATCCTGAAATCTTTTGTTTGGTTCTGTTTTGGGGGCTTTTGAATGTTTGTTTATGTTTAGTTTGTTTGTTTCATTTGTTTGGAGTTTATTTGGTGGGTAGTTTTTAGTAAACAACACATCAGGGTTCTGTTGGGTTTGATGTTTAGGATTCCATTGATAGCTTTAACAGGCTTCATGTAACGGTAAAAATGTTGCTGCAGCAAGGTTTGCTGTACAGATGAGAAAACAAGACTTACTGCTTTTCATTCGATTTGGGGGTTTTGTTGCTGTGTTTGGGTTTGTTTTGTTTTTGGGTTTTGGTTTTTTTTTTTAATTAGGTGAAAATCTAATTGGAAAAATACACAAGCTTTCTGACATTCCTGGTCCCAAAGGACGTGCCCTTGCCAGCTGTCTGCTTAGCAAGATCTAATTATTTCTTCAGTATTAGCTTGTTTCTCAAACTGATAGTCCCTTTAAGAAAGACCAAAGTTGTTCACGTAAAACTAGCAATTATCATCACAAGAATTTGTCTAAACTAACACAAGTTTAAACTCCAGTGTGAAAGAAACAAAATTAACAGCAGACAAGATGCCACATCATCTTTAGAAATGGTTTCAAACTCCCCTTCCTCTTCACATACATTTGTTAGCTATGTGTTGTGCACAGAATCTGACAAATATGGAATAGGTCCTTGGTTAAGATTTAAGTCCATAAGTTTGTGTCACAGAAGTATTAAATAATGTTTAATTACAGCAATATTCTATAATCTAAAAATATTGTGCAATGTCTTGTATATTATCAAGATCCTCCAGCTAGTAAAAAGAGACCCCAGTTTAAATGAGCTGGTCCTTTGGAAAAGTTACCTGCATTCCAGACCTGTCACTTTGTAGTCTGTCTCTTTTATTCCTTAATTAATACTTCAAGCATCCTTTATTTTGAAATCATTTGGAGGATGAACTGTTCTTGAATTAGATTTTCTTCCTATCGATAACTGTGAGACAGATACCTTTAGTCTATACCAGGCACAAAGAGGTATCTATGAGGACTAAATCCAACTAAAGAGCAGAGAATACAATGTCAACAGAGCACCTGTGCACAGGAGGAATCATCCTTACTGGAGGTTTGTTTGAACAGACATCCTCAGAAAATGTATTGAGCAGCCCTGGTGTTAAACTGCTGTGGCCACCTACCTCATTCTTTCCCAAGGGCCTGGCTAGCAATTTTGCAGCCCACACATTCCTTTGCTGAACTAGAGATCAGAAGACTTCTCTCAAACAGAACTGAGCCTATGGGGTCTTGGGGGAAGAGCTAAGAGAGAAGAGGCGGCAGAGATAAGGTGATCTTCATGTGAGGTGAGACCCAAGACAAGGACATGGCACTTCAGCTGCTCAGCTTGAGGGAACTCCTTCCTCACTGCCTTTTAGCACTAATTCCAGGGACATTCCACGAGCAGACTTTCTGGCTAACCAAGATAGCAATCCAATGCAAACATTCGCTTTAGAGAGGTAAGTGACAGAGTTGCTAACTGGCAGTTCCCTGTCGCTTGTTATGCTAACAGGAGTTCAGCTACTGCTATAACAAGGATAGCATTGCTGACAGATCCCACACACAAAGGATACTGAAATCTTGACCCCTGTGAAGTGGGTGGGTGTCTGTCATTAAGTTAAGTGGGGACGTGACTCCATCAGAACGTGCTAATGTTTCTTTTTTTATTACACATACACACACATATGCACACTTTCCTTCAAAAATACCAGAGTCTCAACAAAAATCATCCTTTTCTGGATCAGTCACACAGAGTATCAGGAGCAAGAAGAATCCTTTAGGAAACTGCTTTCAATGTAGGCCTTACAGAAATAGGGCAGCCCAGTCTCTTCAGACGGCAGCATACGCATCCCCAAAGCTTGCTGAAGGTCTTTTAAAGGTGGCCAGAGAAAACTCCTGAACTGGTTGCACCCTTCTCTGCCACATATGACAGGTAACACCCATCGAGACAAGGCAGAGCTCCAGCATGCTCATCAGAATTCAGGACTGTGTCATCTTTCTAGAAAAAGCTCTCTGTCTCAGGCACTGTTTATCCAAATTTTGTGGTCTATCATCTTTGCTGGTAGCATCACTCTCCTTATTTCTCAAAACATACAGAGCAACCCAAGTGTTTGTCATCACACATAACTGCCCATGGACAGACAGAATCTGTAATACAAGACCAAGAGTTCACAAGATATAAAGGGAATATGGAGAGTATCTAGAATACTTGGGAGTTAGTTTTGCAGCCTGACAGATCTCTTTGGATGCTTCAAGTAGTGCCCAATTACTCATTTCCCTTCCCTTGAAGTCACCTATATAGTGGCTCTCCCTGGCAGGACTCTGGCTTGCTCCAGGAGCTGCCACTGTTCCAAGTGACAACTGGCCTGCCCTGGGCACCGCCACTGCTGACATTCTCAGGAGGTCCTCTGGGCAGGATCACAACATAGCAAAGCAAAGCTGAAACACATGCATTTTCCACTGTTGGTTCTCTCACAGCTGCTAGTAGGAACTAGTTAAAAAAAGACACAAAAGGACCTGCCATCACAGGAGAGAAACTTGGGTAAAATTCTGCTCCTTCTACCCCCATGAGCTGTTCTCTGGTCTTTGTGCTTTTAATCTAAACCTTGCATAAAAACAACATGCAGGGAAAATGCCTGCTGTTTAGGCTGTGCTGCAATCAGCAGTTCTGAAGCATCTGAAATCAGTGGGGGTGAAAAAAAAGCCATTTTTATTTCTGTCATTCCCATGCTGAGGGATGCCAGAAAGGCCATTTCAGAAGTGTAGCGGAGTCAAAGTGGACTATAAATATTAGAAACAACTCTGAATCCAGTACCCTAAAGCTGATCTGGAGACAGTAGCCCTTAAAGATACTTTTCAAACATATGAGCCACTGTTTGTACCCAGGAAATTGCTTAAAAAAAAAAAAAAAAAAAAAAAAGCCTAGAAGCAGCTGCTAGGTCATTGTTTGTGNGCATTTTGCTTCGCAGATTCCAGGAGGAGTATTTATTATTTCTGCAGTGGCTGTTGTTTTGTGAGCCCCGTAGAGAAGTGGCTTAAATATTAGACAGTTACAACAGAAAGGCAATGAGTGATCTGAAGAGCCCGTTGTGGACCCAGATCAGATCCTGAGCAGCCTTCTGGTAAAACACTAATCTTCAGTTTTCAAATATTAACTTAAGCCCAGATCCTCTCATATTAAGGCAATGTAACAGGTGAATTTATTTCCAACCCCATCCCTAAAGGGGACATGTTTGTAGATTAATGTATCCACGACCAAATATGATCCTTTATCTTTTTAAGTCAAAAGGAGTCTTTCTGTTACAGATTCTGTATTGTATCAATTCTAATATATAGAGGAGCAGAGCTCAGAGCTGCGTACCTGATTTTATCAACCTGCACCCTCACAACAGTATGACACAGACAGCACAGCACTAGAGGTTATCACCAAACCTGTCAGATAATATGCAGGGAGGGAATCTCTCAGCTACGGAATTTATTACATCTCTAGATACGACGCAAAGCACAACCATTTTTACAAACCAGCACACTTTCAATGAAAGAGATAAATCATTTTTCCCTGTATTTTGAAAAAATAAAAATGTAAAGGACACATCAGAACCCAGACTATCTGTTTGTGAGTAGACCAAGGTTGTGTGCTCTTCATTCTCTGATCTCAGAGAGTCTATCACCCACAAAATCGCATCCTGTAAAGGAGTTCAATCCATCTATAGTAAACTGGCTTTGTTAACACAAACCAAGGATTCACAAAATCTGCCAAATTTTTCTATAGACATGGTCCCAAAGCATATGCTTTTGACAGTAATATCTTTTCTACTCCAGCAGCGATTTAATTTTCCTATTTCAAATTCAAGCTTCATCATTCAATCAATCTCTTTGAGAAGACAAGGAATTCTTTGTCACCATTGCCCATTTCTACCCTCCCTTTCAAGTAGAGCTAAACTTACACAATAGACACCAGTTGGCAGTGGGTGTACATACTTAATTCACCCAAAAGTTTTGAACCCCTTAGTCGGGTCGGTTGCCACAGGAGTAGATCATCTCAAAACAAATTAAGATTCATCCAGTTTCAATAATGACCTGTGTGCTGGTTTGAGACGAATTGGGATATTTTAGTGAGAGAAATTAGTTCATTGGCTGTGAAAAGAATAACAGTGATGTCTACATTACTCAATGGTTTTGCTTAGGGATATACAAACAAGAAACAATAACAAAGATAGTCGTTCTCTGGTTGCCGTCTGCTTTACCATCTCTGCCTGAACCTGAGCAACCCAAAACTAGTATTTCCTTCTTCCTTGCCAACCTTTCCAAGCTCTCCCTACACATAAGGAGGATTGGAAAGAAGAAGAAAGGAAGGAAGTTGGTTTGATAGCCCTCTTGGGCAGTCTGGTTGCTCAGGAGGGGGTTTGTATTTCTGTATTACTTTTAACGTGCATATTACTGTGTATAGTTGTAAATGTCTGTGTGTGTATATAGATATAGGTATCTATATATGTATATATATAGATATATACTTGTAAATTGTGCCATGCTACGAGTACAGCTTCATTCCTTAACTTCCAGCCAGCTGAGTTAGTCTGGTGAATTCCTAGCTGTGTGTGGGGGAGGAGGTAACTCCCAACCCTGCACAACCTGTTTCAGTATCAGAGAAGAAAGATCACAAAACAGTACTGTCATAATGTAAGCTCTCTTTTTATTGGAAGGCAGGAAACTGAGACACATTGATATGAGGCATATAAAAAATATTAATTGAAACAGGAAAAACTTCACTTACTGTTTCTATCTTTTTATCCACCAAAGTACTCTCCATAGGGCAACAGGTTTCAAAGTACAGTCATAAGGAGTGAAGGGGGAATCTGTCTATCCATCAACCTATCCATTGGACATAAATTCCTTCCTTTCATTACTGTTGCAGTTCTTCACCTGTGATACCTTACCCACACTAAAAATAAACTGAGAGTACAATGGATAAAATCATTGTACATCCATTTGAACCATCAATTTATTTGGAGATGAAGGAGGAATATACCTAAGCTTCTGCAAAACAGAAGTATTGTCATGACTGTCTGCATGTCAGTCAGGTTCCATCTTTCAACAGGGTTGTCCCAAAATGGAGAGTTTCTCTCCTGTTCTCCATGATCTAAATGAAAAGGGTTCTTTCTCTGCTGTTCATCTTTGATGTTTCCTCTGTTCCAATGCCACCCAGAAGGCAGCAAGGTCTGCAGGCAGAATACTCTTTGTAAGATAAAACCTGACATTAACTGGGGCACAGACTCAAATTCAGAGAACTTCCTCTATCCCACTCTCTGAAAACAGAGGCTCCTTTGGCACTTGACCAGTTGATACATAATTCTTCTGCACAAATGGTGACAATTTCAACACAAGTTAGTAAGAAGTCTAACTTGAAATAATCCTTCGGCTTTATTTTATCCCTTCATACCATTTTGAAGAAACAGGTCTAAAATTCCCTTTGGCAGAAAGCAAAAGTGAGGTCCTCCAGAAACTAACTCTAACTATAGACCTATTTGAAAAGGTAGGACTGGTGGTATCAATGCATTTACGCAAACAGAAGGAAAATGCTTTTGATCCTACTGATATACACACCACATTCAACATTTAGAGTCCTGAGTGGAGGCTGGCATCACCAGACTCTGTAGGACTACCAGCACAGAGAAGACAAGCACTACTCACCACTCACTCAATCCAAGAGCCAAAGGGCATCAAATGAACCTTGCCAGCATCAGGCGAGTAAACAAATACAGATCTCAAAACATCTCAAAATTAGTGTAATACACTGCCACTGAAGTTACAGGTATGGGAAGGATGCACACAGTTTAAACAGCTGCTAGAAAATTTCATGGAAGGGAAGTCCACCCTGAGCTAAAGATGAAGATACCACTGGTGGCTATGAGGCAGTAAGGATCCAGGACAACTCTTTCTTGACAACCTGCTGTCAGAGGCAGGATGTTGAGTGAGACAGGCCTTTGGTCTAGTACAGACACTCTTCTATCCTTGTCATTTCATTTTTCAGTTTTTGACTCCTTTCCCAGTTGGTTATGGAGGATGTGGAAACACATGTTCAGGTACCTCCCTCAGTGGCTGACCAGACAACAGAATGCCCTGAGTTAGCAATCACACTGATGATCTCAAGTCCCTGAGGGGGAAATTTAGGGTTAGGTTTTAAATATTACACTCTACAAGCAATCAGAAAAAATGACATCTCCAAACACTGGTCTCAGGCACTCATCTTGCCACTCACTAGTAATATCTGTAAACCACAGTGATCTCCTCTTACATCAGCAATTACCTTGATGGTGCCTTTTGTCACACAAAGGTATTTTGAGTCTGTCTAGACTTATATGTTGCTCTGCACTATTCCATCAGCAGTCTGAAAACAAATTAAAATTGTTCTTATCTCCCACTAGATTAATTGCTACTTTGGCCAAAAGTCAGTGAAACACAACATCTGAGCTGAAATTTGCAGTTTTCACACCTAAAACAGGCAGTAGCAGGGCAAGGCAGCAAATTTATCTTGACAAAACAACAAAAGCCCATAGAAACTTCCAGGACAGACAGAGACAAGCAGCCTGGCTGCTGCAGGGATGTCACTGGCAGGGGCTACTGTAAAGCTACAGCCACGCACCCTCCTTAATGCAGCACAAAGACCAAGGAGACAGTTCCCAGAGGATGATCTACTACAGCCTCATGTCAGTTAGGTGTAGCACATTGGTATGGACAGGTACAGAGCAGAGTCCCTATGGAGGTCGAATTTTGACAGGATGCTTATTTTATAGGGTCAAACCATGCTAACATGGGCAAAGAGAGTCCTGAGATTCTGACAGTTACTGTTTTGGCATGAAGCACTGCCTTGCTTTCTCTGCCATAACCTCTCAGCTTTTCAGATAGAGTCTCTTCTTCTCATTAGCTGGAAACAAAGCCTAACCAGAAATAAAGGCAAGCAATTTAAGGCCTTATGATTTCAGGCATTGTCTGTCAGTCGGATCCAGGCACTAAACATTCACTGGTGCTGCTCCTCCACACGGCCAAGTTCAGCTGTCAAAAGCACCACTGAAAAATAAAGGCTTCTGCAAAGAATACAAATAATACCTAATGGAGAGCTGCAAATAACTTTATCAGTTTAAAAATATTGCTCTTAAAACACACTGGGAAACCTCTAATTCCTGCCAAAAGTTTCCATATCCAACTGCTGGAGTGCATAGACCTTATGCAAGGGTTATGTTGCCTAGAAAAGTACTCTTTTAGCTTCCACCACTTGCCCATTTGTCCAAAGACCATAATGCAGGACACAAGAGAGCATCTAGAGGGAAGAAATCACATATTTCTGTATTTGAAAGTATGGGTTTTGTAACTGCTGAACAGAGTATCCCAGACTAAATACCCCCAGCCCTGAGCTTTGCCCAGAGTCACTGGATTCAGATCTGGTTTCTTTTTCCAAAAAGCTACACAAAACAGGGCTTCTTTGCTGTTCTGTTTGATCCTGCTCAACTATTTATAACATTCCTTAGGAAAAAATACATACCAATTGTATATATTCTTTAGATTTCCACAGTGACAAGAGAGCTGTCTATGGCACGGGGTTGGAACTAGATGATCCCTGAGGTCCCTTCCAACCTTACCATTCTATGATTCTGTAACTTCAGACACAGGAAATGTATTTTGGACCTTCTCCCCACTCTGTAAAAACACACATAGTGTCTTCAAGTCCTCTCTCAATTAAAAAAAAATTATAGAAAGTATTTCAGGCAGAATTAAAAACAAATAATTTGACTGTACTTAAATACTATATCTGGATGTTGAAAAACTAGGCTAGTTAGTAATACTCTTAGCAGTTAAATGTTTTATGTTATTATGATATGAAAGTAAATTGATCCAAGATTAAGGTAGTAGCTTATCTTTCTTTTAAGGTTTTAATTATGAGTTCATTGATTTTTCTGTAATGATATAGAAGGTTTTGCAAACAATATCCTCCTGGTATTTGCAGCACCAATAAGAAAAGCAGCAGTGATATGTGCTCCATTATATACTAAGTGGAATTTAATATGTGGGGGTCTTTTGGACATGAAACATTTAAAACAAAGATAAGTGAAAGATGGGCAAGAGTAAAAAAGTTCATTATGCCTATTTTGCAGGGAAAACTCTGACATACAAAACTGAGACTTCCATCATCTTCCATCCTCTGTTTCAAAGCTACCCTTGTTGTTCTTTTTGCTCAAATTAGTCACAAATCCAGAACCACCCAGCAGCCATTCTACAGTGGCTATGATTTCAAATCCAAGCACCTCTTATATTCTCCACCATGCTTCCTCCCACCTTGCTAACAGAAGATTCCTGTAATCTTCCAGAGAAAACTTCAGGTCCCTCTACCTTCTTTTCCCATGCTGCAGCACCTGGGGAGGATTACAGTGAACAGCCATAAAGCCCTCGCAAACTGTTTTGCTGTACCTGGACTACATCTCAGTTTAGTCCAGAGACTTTGAGGCAGGAATATTTGTTTTGCTCCATGTTACAGCAAAAGGTGAGCCAAGGCAGGTAATGACCATTTTTCCTTCTCCTTGCTATGTAGTAAAGCATAAAGGAAGTTTATATTTGCAGATGAAAGTTCCCTCTCTAACTCACAGGATGTTTAGCAAGAGAGGGTAGATATGCATTGTACCTTTCTTTTCCATACATCAGCTTATGACTCAGTCTGGCAGTCACACAAATAAAACGCATCTCAGACTAAAAATTAAGGCTCTAGCAGAGAGGTCTGGACTAGCTTGCACTTTATACTATTTATGATAGAAACTTGCCAAAGTTCTGTCTCTCTAAGTGTACCCAGGTGTACATTCACATGAATCAATACTGGATTGCTGATGGAGAAGTGTTGTCTCACTCACTAAATAAGAAGGGGCTCATAGATGCTGCAGTTGCTTGAGTTGCTCTGTACATTTCACAAGCCTTGCACTTAGCTTCTCAAATTTTGTGTTTAAATGGGGTAAAACTTGCACAACTTTTTACAGAGAGAACTGGGACTGTTTTGGGGGTGACCTGAAAAAATGCAGGTGTTTCTTTAAAGTAGCATATGCACATCTTCTATCTCAGAAGTATTATATAAAGTCTATACAGTAAGCACCTGAAAAGAGGCAAAGTTTTGGGGATTCGTATAGAACAGCAACATGAGTTGAAAAACAATATCCAAGGGCTACCGTTGAATAAACGAGCAAAATCAGCTCTAGGTTTCATTTTGAGAATGTTATTACATTTCCTGAATCCAAGTGAGTGTAGAAGAGATAGATAAGTTCTTGGATATCTGAACTTATACAGACAAGCTCATTGACTCACGCTGTCCTGAAATACTTGTACTGTTTGCAGAGTAAGAAGCTGTCCATCTGAGAAATCACTTGAAGCATGGCACTGCTCTCCCCTCAGTGGGTATACACATATTATGGCAAACAGCTCTTTTGCTGGAGCTATTAGTATATTCTCCATCTTGTTATGCTGCAAGCCGAATTCATCACTGTTCTAGTTATCACAGTACTGTATATTCCAAAATTATTCCAACCTTTCAGCCAGGCCCAGCTAAACTTGCACCAAGATTTGGATTTATCTCAAACCCAGTCACAACCTGGAAAGAAAGAGCTAGTGAAGGAGAGAGGTGAATTTGGATGTCTCCCATTGTAGAAAGCAGAAGGGAGGAATCAGACATAGGTTGATAGAGAAGCATTTAAGAACAGCCACTATGGAGGATCTAGAATGGCTTCAGGCAGTGAGAAGCACATAACAGAACGGAATTGTCCAGCAGTCTTAGTTTCCAAACCTTGTGCACTGGTTAATTGGGCAAAGATTACAATCCAGTGCAAAACACAAGTCACCCCAGCACACAATAAAAACAAAAAATCCAAACAACTAGTACTGAAGTATTATGGCCTAAACAAATGTCACCGCGTCTGCAGACTGGCAGCACACAGTCAGTAGCGCTTCACAACAGGAGGGCAGGAATTGCTCAACTCTCACATTGGCAGGCTGTACACTGCCACAGTTCCTGGCAGCTGCCTGAGGGTACTGGAGACATTGACACCCAGAGAAGTGAATGCTGCTGTCTGCAATATTTCAAAGTACACACCAACAAGACTGCTGTCTGTAGTGTTTCCAAGCACATACCAACAAGAGTCCTATAATGCCTGCCTCCAAACTTCTATGGGAACATCGGAATTACTTATGGAATCATGCATTTGCTTGAATATAAGCTGTTGATCTGGATGCCAACAAGAGCACAGTCCATGGAGGATGTGAGGTTGGCATCAGTCCATTACTGTTTAACCACAGCCCACCAGAGAGAGCTCACAGCAGACACAAAGGTGCATGAGCTCAATTCCTCAACAGTTTTATTCCTGCCTCCTACATCAGCTTTTACAAGACTTCTGTCTTCATATCTGATGATTCCCTATTTGGTGGTGGGAGGGGGTGGTAGTGGTGGTGTCATAAATCTGCTAGTTCTCATCAACACTGGCACCCCTGTGATAACCTCAGGTTTGGAAACACTCCTGCCATTAGGAGATGAACCGTTAATGAAATATTAAAGTGCTTGCTTACTGCATGCACAATCCTCCAATGCAAAGTAAAAGTGCCTTCACTTTTCCCCATCCTACTATCTTCCAAAGCGACATCAGTAGCGAAAACCAGACTGGCATTACTGAGCATACATCTGGTTTCATTTCGGCTACAGAAACTTCTTTCCTGTTCCAGGTTGCATCAGCTGAAACTGATTTGGGACAGATAAGTGCTTCACGTTCATGTTCTCAAGTAGCTTTAGTTTTTCAGAGCAGCAATGAATGAGTTAGGGGAAGAATAAGAGAAGTCTGAGCACTTTCAGATGAGCTTTGTATATGGAAAAAAATCTCTTGAGCTGTCGCTTTGTGGACACTAAAGCATACCTCAGGATAGGCACATTCCTAACACTGACCAGAACCCTGCTAACCTATCCAGGAAAGGAACATCCTCTCTTCATTATATATCTATCTCTAAGCTGTATGTGGCTGCAGGCCAATTTAAGTTAGCAGTTACACCAGGGTAAATATCCAAGCACGTCCGCCAGCATAAGCACATAATTTAAGGTTATGTTACTCCTCTTTTCCCCATGACCAGCAGAGAAGCACAACCAAATCTAAGATGCTGGCTGCAACATTTCTTTTGCTTTGCCAACCCCACAAGTAAACAACACTGCCACATTTGTGTGCTATGGCTGACAGCACAAGAACATTCACTCATAAGGGTACCTGTAGCCCAGGTATTCATTTACATTTCTATACAGAAGTTTTAAACATGGACACAGAAAGACACATGAAGTAAGCAGTTTTAAAAACAGAAAGGTGGAAATCGTAGATCCCCTCAGTTGATACGAACATGCAGGTGAGACCCATGTTATGACTGGGTCAACACATTCCTTGCTTCTTCACCTATAGGAGGTAACTGCCAGCTATATCTTGGAAAACATAGACTCCAGGGCAGAAAATTTAAACAAAATCCTGACAGCTTTTGTCTAGGAAAGTACAGCTGAGGTCTTTCCCTTCACGCCTCATGAGAAGTATATTTTGTACCCTACAAGTTCTCTGACTCACATTCCCACATGGACTGGACACTTCAGTTACACTCTCAAAATATGCAGGCTAACAGCCTCTTCTGACTCGTAGTATTTGACTCATTGGTATTTCTGCAAGTGCCAGATTAGAAGTCTCTGGACAAGTAGCTGAATGATTATTACTTTTTTTT
>VWYK01130667.1:0-10263 GCA_013399775.1 Semnornis frantzii | reverse complement strand
CCACAGAAAACATTATACAGTGAAAAATACCATAGGGGTTTTAATGCAGGAACTCCAACCTGTCTAGCACTTCAGCAAAAACAGTTGTGCCAAAACGTGGAGATGTAATTAATAAGATATAAATGTAAAGAAAATCAGAACAAGACTGAAACCTAAATTTAAAAAATTAATTTTTACTGTGAAAATACTGAATTTCTGCAAAGCAATCACTACTGGTGGGAAGGAAAAAATAAATTCCCTTATTCATTTCTGAGCTGTCAATACAACTTTCACTGCCTTGAAAGGCGAAGAGAAAGGAGAGGATAAAAGCAGCAGAGCAGAGGGAGAAGGCCGTGTTGGAGAACTGTACAACCATGTAAAATGGTGAATGAATGACTCTTGTTCCTTGCAAATTATATGAAGCCAATTGCTAGTCAGACATCTTGGTGACTGGCTGGATCAGAAGTATCAGTTACTTCAGTATACTCTTTAGGAAAACCAAAAAGCCTGAGGAATTTGATAGGAATGGTGACCCTGGACAATTTTCTATCTGTCACTGTAGGCAGGATGTAGTCACGTTTCCACTTGTGGTCTGAAACACATCTCTTTCCTAAGAAGAGCTTGTCTTTGCACCCAGTAGTCATCATTTAATGATTCAGTCAGCAAGGTTGGCTGGTACAGCCTGGCACCTCACTGCTCTGAACACTAAGCGGGAACACGGGAACAGGCTGCATTAGCTGAGAAAGCTGCTGGTCTACAATACATCTTGGAGGAGATTTGATTGTGGACCTGGGCCCCAGGAGCCCGTGGCTCATAGGTGCATAGTCAAAGAGGCTAATATTTGGTCTGCTTGGAGGTGTTCAGCAGAGGCATGCCTAAAGGAGGAAGGTTCCCCACCAAAGTTTCAGAAAGGTATCAACATGACAGTCCTTGAGGCAGCAGTAGTGCTAGATCAAGTGGCCAGCTGGGTATGGGGCCTCATGCGCTTTTTTGTGGACACAGTGAAAAGACACTTTGGATCACAAATCCAAAGCCTAAACCTTTGGCTGCCGCTTCCCACAAGCTTCTTAATGTGTGTAAAAGAGTGGAATCCTTTAAACGGGGACTTAATCTGTTGAAACAAGTGAAGTAACAGCATTGTAAAAATCCACACGGCAGCAAAATTACTTTGACAGTCCCTTACACAGTTTCAATGTAACTCATTAAGCTTGTGTTTCAATGTAGTACTTGTCTGACTATAATTTTTCTCAGATGTAGACCTTCTTACGCTTAAATTGTAAGAGCATAGGCACTTACTATTTGGGAGGTTATTGAACTAGTTCTCCAACGCTCAAAACAAGGAACAACTGTGACTTGAAGTTAAGGGACTCAAAAGGCTCTTCTTTCTGCAAAATCAGCACCCTTTCAGCTGCAAGGAATTTCAAGGATTTCTGCAGAAAAGAAAACACTAATAAAATGATTAACAGATTTTTTTTCTGCCCTGTTAATATGTTTAACACTCAGCACCTTTGCTTACCTTCCAGCTTAATGTCACTAGTTCGTTTGTTTTTATAAAGACTACTACAGGATACCTTGGTATAAAAATAGTTTACAGTAAGGTCTGTTTGGGAAGATCTCTGTATAACAAGTAGCTGACTGACATAGAAGTTAACTGAAGTAAACAGTGTTACCTGCCTACTGGAGGAGAGGCCAAGATTTTACTCTACCAAAGGCCGTGTTGGGGATTTTTCAGAAATCTAGAGCTTGTGTTTGATTAGCATCCAGCTGAACAGCTCACACCTCCCTTGCAGCAGTGAGCCTGGCAATATCTGTTCTTGGCAGTGTTGCTTCATTCCGATCCAAGCGGCCAGGTGTGCTGCTGAACTCAGACTAATGTGTTCTGTTCAGAAGTTCACTGAGATTAAAACAGAGTACCAAACAGGGCGGCAGTGGGATTTCCTTCTTCACAATTTTAGACTTTAGATTCCAGTTCACGCTGAGTCCCCTTTCAGCTAACCCAGGAGAACGATCCACACAAAAAATCTACAGTATAAGATATACCACAGTTTTAGGTTCTCCTTAATGAGATCATATAAATTATATGTGAAGAACGGCTGCAAAACCATTGCAAAATTAGATGCAGTCAGAATTTGTGAAGGGCATCTATAATTTTAAGTATTAGAAATTACTTAAAATTAGAAATAATTTTAAGTATTAGAGATGAGTAATGGATACATTGAGCTTTCTAACTGTGAAATGGTTGAAAACATCTTTAGCACTTTGGTAAGTGGTGTTACTATTAGGGGTCATCATTTTTGCATGAAACATGGAGGAAAAAAAAAAGTTTAGCATGTCTCTAATTATACTTTAAACACTTACTAAGAGATGGAGACAGCTTTAGTGTTCAATTAATGCAGTAGCCATAACATTGAATTATATTTTATTAGACTTCAGTGCTATTAAGAAGCGTAGGAAAGAACACAAGCCTTACTAATTTAATAGCATCTGCTCCAAAAGAGCCAAAATCTTAAAAATTTAAGAGAGCTTTCTGAAAACATTCATTCCACTGTAGAGTGAAATTACTGCCTAAAGGTAAAGTGATGTCACAGGGTTATTGCAAGAAAAAACACATGTGGCGCATTACTCACATAGACCTTGCTTTGGCACAGCACTAAAGTGTATCTTTAATATGGGAATATCCCATTGACTTCAATAAGACTATATGATTAAAGTTAGGACATTTCTTAACTACGTTGCTGATTTTAAGCCACATTAAATCAACTCAGACTTAAGGACATGACATCATAATGTTAAAGTTTCCATGTTATAGTAATTCAAAGTGGGATTCGCCCACATTACTGAATAAATGTAAACATTTATGTTGTAAGCACTGACATCTGAGTTAATTGTTTAGAATACCAAAAGTACCTATTTCCTCTCAATTTATGATAAAAGGAGCTTGAGGAGGTTATTATCTTAGATATAGATGTCTCCTACTACAGATGTCCAAAATTAAATGAGATTAATTTAATTCTTGTCTTTCTTCTTTTCTGTGTAATGCTGATTTCTTTCTGATCTGATATAAACTAAGCATTTGTTGCTTTTAAGCTAGAAAGATACATGGAAGTGCCTGCCCGAGATTGGATCAAAATGTATTCCCATAAAGCAAGAGCCTTACCATTACGCTAACAAGAATCTACAGAAAACCATGTGGTTTGTTTTCAGAGTGTTAATGATCTTCAATTGGCAGGAAACACCTGATTTCCCAGGAGCTGGGTGATATAAGCCAGTAGGAAAAGAACTGCAGAAACAAGACTGCTACATTGAGAACAGACATTTTTATTGCTTCATCTTAGTTTCTCTGGTCTTTATTTGCTACGAAATTATGTTCTCCCCCTTGCTTATAAATTCAGGTTTTAATTATGTTGATTATATCAGGTCCAATTTGAGACCTGATTCAGTGCTGTGAACTGGCTTTAGCAGAATGTAAAGTGAGCTTCTGTGGTTTGGCTGTTGAGTGTTTCCACGGAGAAATCCAAATCTCACTGTATGCCTAAAAGAATTTGGAAAAGTATGATTTCTTAGTAAAGGCCTCAGTCTGCAGGATAAAAGTCTTATGTTATGATCTCTCAGGATGATTTCTTAGTTTCTGTATTAACAATTCCTGCCATTACCTGTCTACAGACAGCAAAAAAATGCCCTTCAATATTGAAAGAGCTATTTAAACTCAGACTTAAACCTGTGCACACCAGAATAAAACACCCTTCAGCTAATACACATAAAATCACATATGAAACTAAAGCTATGTATCCAAGTGAGCTCACAAAGACAGCGGAGGACTATGGAATGCAACATTTCCAAAATTGTTAGTATTCAACCTGTTCATACTTTAAACATCTACAATAGATAGCTTTTGATATTAATATTTACAGTGTCTCTAAAAAACAGAAACTAAAAAAAAAAAAGATGTTATTTTCATGGCATGCACAAACATTTTTATGTTTCTTGTATTTTAGCTCTGCACTTCCTAATACTTATGTCATTTATCTCTAACTCATGGAGATGACATTTTTTATCACCTTCTTTCTCTAATATTCTTCTCAGATAATATCTGCCCCTTTCTCTCCAACTGACTAATTGACTACCACAGTTCAGTTGAAAACGGAGTTGTTATTATTCTCAGCATGTATTTAACTTGCTTTTATTTGAGCAGTAATAAAGGGCTTGCTCAAAGGCCTCATTTTTCCTCTCTGTAGCAACAGTTCAATTAATTTTCTCTGCAAATATTTGGGTTTTGGTTTGGTTTTGTTTTTGTTTGTTTGGTTGTTTTGTTTTGTTTTTTCCCCTGTTACATCCTAATATTAAACTGTGGATGTAATAATACAATTTTTACACTTGGCTCTCACTGCAGGGGACTCTCAGTCTAAGACTTATTCTGTCTACCAAGCAAGAATGTCCAGAGGAAAGTAATTAGAGGCATACAGTATTTTATAAGATGAATAGCGAAATTGCAAGTATCTGTTCACTTAGTTTCTCATCCATATGGACTTACATCTTCTCCGGTCATAGACATGAATGAACACATCCAGTGCAAATAAAATCCGGTCCAAGTTATAGAATCATAGAATGGTAAGGTTGGAAGGGACCTCAAAGATCATCTAGTTCCAATCCCCTGCCATAGGCAGGGACACCTCCCACTAGCACAGGTCACTCAAGACCTTGTCCAACCTGGCCTTGAACACCTCCAGGGAGGGTGAAGCCACAACCTCCCTGGGCGACCTGTGCCAGTGTCTCACCACCCTCACTGGAAAGAACTTCCTCCTAACATCCAGTCTAAACCTCCCCTCTGCCAGTTTAAACCCATTGCCCCTTGTCCTGCCATTGCAAGACCTTGTCAATAGTCCCTCCCCAGCCTTCCTGTAGGCCCCCTTCAGATACTGGAAGGCTACTCTAAGGTCTCCTCGAAGCCTTCCCTTCTCCAGGCTGGAGAGCCCCAACTCTTGTAGCCTGTGCTTATAGCAGAGCTGCTGCAGCCATGACACCAGGTAAAAAGATAATGATATTTCTCAGAGTTCTGTATTAATTCAGACAACAATTCAGACAACAATGCTAGAGGTTGGAGTTAAGGGATGAGTTAAAAATTTTAAAAAATAAGATCAAAATTTAGTAATGATAGGATACCTTTATTTTTTTCCAGAATAAATGTTTCTGATTCAAATGGTGACTACGAAGTTCAAATGCAAATAAATTAACAGTAAACTTGAAAACAATTTAAAAAGTGGTTAGTTTTATTTAATGGGTTTATTATGGTTAGAGAATATCTAAGACTTATGATCGCGTTGTTATAATCCTGATTCAGATATAAAACAACCTTTGAGTGCTATTAAGTACTCATTGAGAGCTTTATAGTTTGTTCCTCCAGGAACCTCTGTAAAGTTTGGTTTCAGATCTAGTTGTAAATGAAACACAAGTTCTTAAGATCACTCATATCCTCGTTTCATTTTAGGCTAATTTCAATAAACTTCTTTCCCTCAGACAACTATATTCATCTTTCTTGCAGTTCAAAACCCACACCATATATAAAGAAATAAACAATTTCGCAGATAAATGAAGTGTCAAGAATGGTGAAAGACCAGTTTATTGTAGGAAGATGTAAGCTAGTGAGGAATCATAGCTTAGAGGTGCCTTGGAAGAGTTAAAAATGTCCTTTATATTGTCACTTATTAGTAATATCGGTAGTAAATAATGGTGGTTTTCTGATCAATTAGATTACCTCCACCCCTTTTTTGGTGAAACAATAGAGCAGAAGTTACTTTTTTGGCTTTCTTGAAGTGTTTCTTAGCCTCCTGTATTTTGAGTCAATGTCCCACTAGCCTACTGAGCATTGGTAGTGCCAGTTCTCCTGCTGGAAATTGATTGAGCTTGTAAAAATAACATTATTTGATCAAGAGAAACATTGACTGTGTTTGCTTTCATTAGGACATTTACCTGGGCTATAGCATATCTATATTCTTGTTTCATGTCATACATGTTTTATAATAGAAACCTGTTTTCCTGCGTCTCAGGACTATGGGACATTGGCCAGGCTCTTGATCTCTGCAGCTTTCATCTAACTGGAATAAACCCTGAAATCTCTTTTTGGTGCTGTGAAGCTTTCCAAAAGTAATTCCTTCCAAACTTCCTCTTTTGTAGAAAAATTCAGGGTTCGAGCATTAATATTTTTCAACTAAAATCCATATAGCAAAAAAAAAAATCCTGATGAGTTTTACTGCAGTTAATTTTTTCTCTTTTTGCTTCTCAGAAAAAGCACTTCCTGGAGAATTATAAAATATAGCTAGCCAGTTTTTAATCTAATCTGTCTTGGCTTTCAGTATCTAAATAGTACAAAGTTTGCCATTGTGTTTTTCTGAAAGAATTATGAACTGCGGTTTTCCCTAACTAAGTGAAAAGATGTCTTCCTTAATTTAGATTTTCCTGGAATGTCCAGCAAACAATGATTCATGAAAAGCCTAGTTTAAATTCTTCTTTACAGAAAGCTTTTCATTTGTTCTTTATACAGGGAGAAATTTGACCACAAGCTTGTCTCCCGCAGAAGTGGTTTCCTCATCACATAACTCTTCCAGCAGAGGACAATGTCTTTTTCATCCCTGTAAGAGTTAGGTTAACCAGAAAGGAAACTGTGTCCAAAACTGATTATAAAAAAAACAACAACCTAACAGTTTCTGAAATTATCAGCAAACAACCTTGCACATAACACACATAATTTGATGACAACCGTTGTAGATTTTGCATCTTCTTAATATGGGTCAGCTTCTTTGATATCCTTATAAGTTGGATGAAGTTAACAGGATGGATAGCAGAAGCATTGCAAAAGAAGTTTAACACTTTATGATCTTGCCCATCTATTTAGAACTAACTGCTATTTTCAGGGGGGAAAAAAATTCATAGAAAAGGGTCTAAAATAATTCATCATATGTCACACCATTCACATCAATGAACATAACTGCATAATTTTGTTAATGATTGGACTTGATGACCTTGAAGGTCTTTTCCAGCCTAAATAATTCTATGATTCTGTGATTCTATAATTACAACAAATTAAGCATGTGTCTCTCCAGTTACCATTTTATGTTAGAGTTCTTCTTCGAATGTTGCAGAAAAAAAATGCTAATCTAAGAAAAGTGTTTCAAGAGCTATGAAAAATGTGAAAATTACAAGTGCAGTGCAGATTTTTTAGTGATGTCCTTTTATGAACCTCGTGGTGTTCTGGACCCCCAGCACAGGAAGGACATTGAACTGTTGGAACAGGTCCAGAGGAGGGCCACGAAGATGATCAGAGGGTTGCAGCAGCTCTCCTATGAGGACAGGCTACAAGAGTTGGGGCTCTGCAGCCTGGAGAAGAGGCTTTGAGGCGATCTTGTAGCCTCCCAGTATCTGAAGGTGGCCTACAGGAAGGCTGGGGAGGGACTATTGACAAGGTCTTGCAATGACCGCACAAGGGGCAATGGGTTTAAACTGGCAGAGAGGAGATTTAAACTGGATGTTAGGAGGAAGTTCTTTCCAGTGAGGGTGGTGAGACACTGGCACAGGCGGCACAGGTTGCCCAGGGAGGTCGTGGATGCTCATGTTGGATGAGTGACCCGTGCTAGTGGGAGGTGTTCCTGCCTATGGCAGGGATGTTCTTTGAGGTCCTTTCCAACCTTACTATTCTATGATTCTATGATTCTATGTTTGGATTAGATGACCTCTAAAGGTTCCTTCCAGCCCAAACCATTCTATGTAGTCTCTTCCAGGTGTGAAAAGCTATCTTCTGTTTACCTTTCTGTTCATAATTTATTTCTCTGCAAACAGTTCTTAAAAAAAGTCAGATATGTTTCACTTGATAGTGAGTTTTTCAGGCCCCCAGAAATCTAGCTTAAACCTAATTAAGAAATAATCTTAATCATTTAAAAATTCTTATTCCCATAATTGATTCGTATTTGGCATCTGAAATGTTTAGGTTGTCTGTGAAACAACCATGGGTTTCTATCCGTGTTCATTAGGATTATATATGCATAAACCAATGCAAAGCAGTTTTTAAAACCACAGTTTTCCTTCGAATTCATCCCCATACATTCAACTCAATCTAAATGGAGCTACAAATTAAAATGTAACCCCTTAATTTGAATAATTTCCTAGTGTTTTGGATGAGCTTCAAAGAGAGGTTGTAAGCACAAAATAACAACCGCATGGTATGCCAATTAGTTCTACAATGTTTTTAATTTTATTTGCTGAACTTAACTCTACATTTCCATCACACAGTTCAAAAATTATTGGATAAGTGCAATATCTGTAAGGAACTGGATTTATTGAGATCATGGAAAGGAAGCAAATTCCACATATATTTGTCTTGCCTGTTACGCTCCTCGCCTTTTGAAAGCAGTCATTTTTGGTGTATGTTAGAGAAAAATTAACAAGCACAACCTGCTGGGGTGTGTTAATGCTGAAAGCAGTCACAACCCCAGATTGGCCATAAAGACTGGCGCAGAGGCGTTGTTTGGTATATAAGATCTATGTCCTATGACTTTGTATACATCACAGCTACTGTATGCTACAACAGTTTTGTGATGTCAATTTTGCATCAGAAAGTGTTCAACAAGGCAAATCATGGGATATTCAACATGTTGTTCATGCAACCCCTGAAATAAACATTTAATTTTAGCGTTCTGCCCAGTTGCTCAGTGTGAATTATATTTAATTTAGATCAGTTTTGCTGAGGAGTAATCCTTAGTATTATTTTTTAAAGTCCCTCTTAGCTCTTCCTTTAATTTCCATATTATTCACTGAATTTACTCTGTTTGTTATCTAAATATGGTACTCCTTACACTAAATTTTGGGTTGAATTTGAATTTTTTGTTTGTTTTTTTGTTTGGTTGGTTGGGGTTTTTTGTTTGTTTGAATTTTACTTTTCTATGATGAAATTCTGGCTCCTGAAGCTAAACTGATCATCTGAGCAATTTCCCTGAGTAAGTGTAGCAGTCTGTTATCTTTCACTAGCATCAGCTTTCACTAAAGAAACAGCAGGATATTTCAATCATACACACACAAAGTGTCAGTATTCCTCTTGTTTGCAATACCTTTTTATTGAATTTTGTAGAATGTTATGCTCTACAGGGTGGAGTCATGTTTTTTAGTATGCATGGATACTAATGTTCCTTCAAATGTTGGTATTGCTGTTGTACAGATACAGATTCAGCTGCAGAAAACACATTATAATACGCTCACTATTTACATTTTTTTTTTAAAAAAAACAATGAACCTTAATGCCTTGTCTAAGTAGCTTAGGCAATCTTTGCAGTCAATCACTCATGATCTACAGACAACAACTCTTATCTCTGGATGAAAAACCTCATTCTCCTCAAGGATGAGGATAAATCCGAGTCATCTGGTCTGGTTGGCGCCAAAGTTAAGAAGAGATATTGGAAAGATTATCAGTCTATAATTAGGGATTTATAATTACCTAATTAAAAGCCAAATCCTCTCAGGCCCAGCCCAAGAGTTCCCATTCAAACAAGAAACAGCTATGAGTAACGTGCACTAATTGGAGGGTCCAGCTGATGAAGGCTGTAATCTGGAGAGCAGCCTGGTTTCTTCTTGTCATTCTTAATGAGATTCTGCCCAGTATGAGACAATTTTGCCCATTGCTTCAGTGTCATGGCAGCTATTGAGAGTGACAGAATAGTCCTGGTCTAATTATATTGCTCTTGGAGGTCTAAATCAGTTGATACTGTACCTGTTAAATTGGACAGGTTACATTTGAGGTGAGTTATAAGAGAGATCTCCAGATAATTCTAAGTTTACAGGGCTTGAATTCCAGCAGTGCTGAATGGATTACACCAATCAAATCTAGATTTAGGGCTACAGAGAAAGCCATCTGTTGTTCGTATTTTGAATCTGAATGCATAAAATGTGGGCGAATCAATCACCTGCATGAAACATCGACTTTCTAGCAAAGAGTGAATAGCTTCCTCAGCAAAAAGGAGGCTTTTTGGTGGAAGGAAAATCCGGCTATTGATTTATGTGGCAAAATGTCAACTGATTAATCCTATCAGAGAACTTTAATTAGATACACACTCATTGGCTATCTTTGTCCCAGGGCTATTACTGTGCATAGTACAGGTTAGCATTTGGACTTGCTGGTGTCAGCACTGCACAGCCGGTTTGCAACCTGCAATGTCATCACTTAAAGAAATAATGCAGTTGTGTCAAAAAAGCTGTTTAACCCTAAATTAATTCCTACTAAAGATATTAAATTAAAAAAAAAAA
>VWYK01130665.1:0-15715 GCA_013399775.1 Semnornis frantzii | reverse complement strand
GAGCATGGGGCAGCACAGGGCATAGCTGGGCTGCTGGGTAATGTCCCCATGAACAGCATTGGTTTACGGCAGAGGCAGCTCCCTGCAGCAGGTAGGCAGGAAGTGGCAGTCCCAAAGCAGGGACTGTACTTTCTCTTCACCCTGCTTCCAGATGCCCCTCAAGGTCCGACTCCAGGTTCGAGTCAAGGTCTGAGTCCAAGTCCCAGTCAAGGTCCCACTAAATACTGTGTCCAGTTACCATATATCTATGCTGGAGTGATTTGCTCTCCCCAGTTCAAGCCCACGGGGGTGGGGTAAGGAACTTTGCACCTGCTTCTTTCACATTCCAAAACCCTGGAGCCAGAGGTGGGGGGGAGCAAAACAGTTTCTCTCCCCATTCAAACCTCTGGTGGGGCAGAGACTTGGGTGTGCCCTAGCACACCAACTAGACACTGCACTGTGGATCTCTGCACTCTGCCATTCGGCCATTTTTCAGTCCACCTTGTTGTTCAGTGATCTAACCTACACTTACTAAGCTTACTACTGAGGATGTTATGGGAGATGGTGTCAAAAGCCTTGCTGAACTTGATGCAGACAATACCCACTGCTCTCTCCTCATACCCAGCCAGTCATGCCTTCCAATACATATTTCTTCTCCAAGAGCAAACAAGTATCCAAATGCCAGCACAGATGCTTTTATGATCGAGTGTCAAGGAAAATTATATTTCTTCAAACCAATTTTAATAATTCTTTCCAAGGACAGAGGAAGGATTTTACAGCTTCCCTAGAAGACTTAACAAACAAAGGAAATGATAAAGCCAAATAATCAAAACAGGGTTTTAAGTTTGTGTAATCATTATAATTAGGACAAATACACACTACTACAGTGAGTGTCTCTTTTTTCCCCTCAATTATGCTTAATGAGATAAGATGGGCTTTTTGCTAATAATAACATGGGATTGTTCAAACATTCATAATTAATTAGCTAAGTCTAAGTGAAAATATTTATATACTTACAAGTCAGAAGGACATGGTTTTGAATATATTTATTAAATTTCAATGTATTATGACAACAAGAAGAAACATCCTAATAATCATTTTACTCCAGAGTTGTTAAATGTGAAGATACGTTAATTGTGAAGATGTTCAGAGGGCTGGAGCAGCACTGCTCTGAGGACAGGCTGAGAGAGTTGGGGCTCTGCAGCCTGGAGAAGAGAAGGCTTCCAGGAGACCTTAGAGTAGCCTTCCAGTATCTGAAGGGGGCTACAGGGAGGCTGAAGTGTGACTATTGACAAGGTCTTGCAATGACAGGATAAGGGGCAATGGGTTTGAACTGGCAGAGGGAAGATTGAAATTGGATGTTAGGAGGAAGTTCTTCACAGTGAGGGTGGTGAGACACTGCCACAGGTTGCACAGGGAGGTTGTGGAGCACAGAATCACCCAATGTGATCGGAGATTCTGTGCTCCACAACCTGGATGATTCCTAACCTCCACAACATGGATGATTCTGTGCTCCACAACCTCCCTGGAGGTGTTCAAGACCAGGCTGGACAAGGCCTTGAGTGACCTGTGCTAGTGGGAGGTGTCCCTGCCTATGGCAGGAGTTTGGAACTAGATGATTTTTGAGGTCCCTTCGAACGTTACCATTCTATGATTTCAAGCAATGCTGTAACTAGTTATCCTGGATTGTATGCTGAAGAATAGAAATAGATACAGGAGTGTTCTACTTTCCACAGATTTCCTGTTATGAATATAAAGACATACTAAAGCAAATAAATGAAAACTTTGTAACAGTCTGAAAGGTGTTAGTATATAAGATGGGAATTTTTAAAAAATATTTGCAAATGCAGCAGGGTGAATTAATTGAAGGAAAGAGCTAGAGATGAACATCAGAAAAGGCTTCTTTTTCTAAGCCTTGTGGTCATACGGAATATGAGACTAAGCCTTTGAAAGGAAGAAAATGCAGTAGGACCTTTAAAACTGAGTGCAGTTAAAACAGTAGAGAATTTAGAGCTGGAATCGAGGCCTCACTGCCTCAAAGACAGGAGGTGCAGCCACCCAGGTACAGATGCGTGAGGCATGTGAACATGTAGCACCCATCTTGTGACCATTGTACTTTCTTTTCCAACTCTTCCATATTTTAAAACAAATGGTAGGGAGTGATGCTATTTTTTGTGATTATTTAATTTAATTCACAGTTTCATAGGTGTCCAAATATGATTCAAGACCTTTGATAGGTCTCCGACAAGATTCAAGTCTTTAGCCTTTTAAGTTTTGCTCAGTTCAACACATAATTTTGAACAGTGAGGGAACTGTCAAAAATGTTTTAATAATAACTTTGTGATAATCTAATCTCCAAGGCTGTTGTGCTGGTTTGAGGCTAATTGGAATATTTTAATGAAAAAAATTATATTACAGGCTGTGAAAAGCAAACAATGGTGGTGTCTGCTTCACTCATAGGCTTGCTGAGATGTGCAAGAACAAGGACACAAACATAGATAACATAGAGACAGAGAGTCTCAGTCTCTCTAGCTGCGGGTTTTGTCTGCTGGTCTTTCTGCTAACCTAACAAAGCACTCTGCTTCTAACCTCCCTGGCTCATCCTCCAAACTCACCTTGCACATAAGCCAGACCCTGGGGTAAGGTAGAGGGGTGGGGAGAAGGTGGAATGGTGGTTGGGAGCCCCTCCTGGGGACTCTGATTTCTGGGAGGGGAATTGTGTTTCTGTATTACCTTTAGCTTTATATGTCTGTAACTATTCCTGTCTATTGCGTATCTCTCTGCTTGCACATTGTGCTAAGCTGTAAACAGAGCTCCAGTCCTTAACTTCCAGCCAGCTGAGTCTAGTCTGGGGGATTTTATGAAGTGTGTAGGGGTGGGGAACTCCTAAACCGTCACAGCTATCTTAGTCCCAGAATATGCCAGATTATCTTTATGGGTCGCTCAGTCTCATCATACCAGTCCTGGCTGACAGGAGCTCAGCCATATCACCTCCCCACATGCTCTTTGGTATCAGGAGCTGTAGAGGAATATAAGCCTGTAGATGGCTAGGTGGCTGTCTGCTATATAGCAAGCTAGGGAAAGGAGAACAAACAATAATCTTGGGTCCACAGGTCAGGTACACTGTACAACTCCTGTTCCTCAGAATTTTGCAATCTGCTTTGTCATTTATATATGTGGAAAGAGACTGTGAAACAACCATAAAATCAGGTCAGAAATCTGTGTTCCTTTAATAACAAAAAAGGATTGTCTCTCTGCACTGTCCTGGAGAAGAAGGGGTTTACCAGTTCAGATCAAAAATAGCCCAGTCCTGCAGTCATTCAACTAGAATGAGGAACATTAGAAACATTACAAAAGAGAACAGAAAGAGGAGATGCAAACAGCAATAATTTGCCCAGCTGTTCAAAGCAACAAACTGCCCAATAGAGAATCAGGTCTTGAATTCTTGTGTCAAGATATATATAAATCCTCATGCTGGGCATTCAGATTATTCACAGAAGGCAGATCTTTTTTTAAAATTCTAAGGCAGTGGGATTCAAGCCTAGAAATACACCCAGGAGCACTGTGAGACATTCAGCAATTAAGAGCTATGGTTGCAGTTTAACCCATGTGCTTAAAATTAATGTGCACTGTTATTTACTGAATTGCCCATCAGTGTATGCAGACATTCACACACATGTCAGCAAATTAGCAGGATGTCTCTTAGGGAAACTTTCTAGTAATTTCTGAATTTTGTATTTGCTTCAACCTTTCCAAAGTTTTCCATGCATATTCCTTCTTTTCCTCTTCTCCCTTTCATATATCTATTTTAGAAAGTTTTGAACCTAATTTTCTGAAATAGCACATTCCTTATCACCTTTGGGTAATGCCTCTTGTCATTTCATTGACAGTTCATTGTCTTTACAACAGGACTTGGTGCTTTTTATATTTGTTGAGTACCTCTGCAGTTCACTAATCAGCGCTGGATACATCAACCCACTTGTTCACTACAGACTTAAGTGACTACAAACCCCATTCTTTGGTGAGAGGAGGGAACTGGAGTAGTGCTGTTCAAACTGTTATGCAGGGAAGGGCTTCCTTTGTCTCGAGAGAAATTGAGTAATGAGAAGTAGAATGAGAAGTGTGCTACGAAGTCCTTCTATGGTAGGCAAACTGACAACAAATGAACAGTTTCACCTCTAAGTCACTAGTTCAAGGTCAGATTCTGATGCATGTCTGTAGGGACTTAAAAGTTTTACCATTCTATGTCCTCTCTGCAGTTTCAAATTTAAAGAAATTACAGTCTCAGGCTGGTTTCTCATAAACACCACCACACTGTCACTTCTAATTGGGCACTTGCTGGAAGCACGGGCAGAGAGGCAAAAGACTGGATGAACAATTGACATTGAATTTACTTCTCACTGCTATGTGTTCTGCCAGCTCTTTGCTGCTGGCTTTGTGCTGGTTGTGTGTCCAGTAGAGGTAAACCTAGCATCTTCTGCCTTCTTACCTTGCTCTGGGAACCTAGCTCTTTAAAATCTGTGTCAGTCTTTTATAGCTAATACAACTTTCTAACTTAATGCAGCTTTGGAGGAACGTAATCACCAAAGAATGATGAGCAGGAACTATGGGAAAATTTTGGCTTAATGTCAGTAAAAACTTTGAGAACAATATACTGTGTTTTTTGCTACCTTGTGTCTGACACAAGCAAGCTTTCTCAAACTCTACACATATCTCAAAATAGCTAAGGTTTAAAGTGAAATGGTAATACAGCCTTTTGAAGCAAGGCCTACTCCCATAAACTATACAAATAAAGACGAACTTCTATGGCATGTTCTGAAATGTAACTGTCCCTCAGATGGAGTCTTCTCTGGCTGCTGTATTTTTCTAATTGTAATGCAACCTTATCAGTTCTCTCATTACCAAAAAAAAAAAAAAAAAAGACTCCAAAGAATCACAAGTCTCCCATAACTCAAAGAAACAGATCCACTTTTCATTTTATTAGGAAAATCACTGTCCATTGTATTTTTCGTATTAAAGACAGAAGCAAACTCAGACTCAGAATCCAGGGCTGCTCAGAACACCTCTGAAGATTTTAATTTCTTTATACCTTATTGTTAGAAGAATTATTTTTACAAACACTTTTGTTGCTCAGTGAAGTACTTCTTTAGGACAGGAAAATCTGAAGTACCCAAGACTCAAAGTCACATTTAAGTTTAAGATTCATCACTAAGTCACTTTATTTTATAAGATGCATAGAAAAATTGCTAACCAAATGTCCAAACTGACTTTCGGAGTAATGGGTTTCCTGGAGCAGTCAATAGAAAATAGAATGGAAAGAAAACATCTTGTGTCTTCAGGTCCCATGATCTTGCATTTCAGAAGATATCTCATTCAACTACAATCCTCACATCCCTATTTTCTATTATTTTTCTTTTTTTCACAAAGAGACTCCTGCATAGGATCTTCTATAACTACTGTTTTGTGGGAGGTAAGGTGGTTAGAAATCAAAAAAACTCAAAGAATGGAGGATTTTTGTTAGGAATAAGAACCAGGGAAATTGTTTACTCCATGACTTCTAAAGAAGTTTAAACGAGAGTTCATAAGTAAATTGACCAAGACTGCATGGATTAAGGTGTCAATCAAGACTCAATCTGCTAAACTGTTATGAACAATTTGCTGCCTTCAGCTTTCAATCTGTCCTGGCCAGAGACAAATGAGGCAGAAGAGCAAATGTGTACCAGCCTCATGTGTGCATCTGACAGTTCAGTTTATTAGTTTAGGGCAATGGAGGTGGCCCTGTAGCTTTATGTCACTCTGTAAATGACAATGACTAAGGAGTCTGGGGCACGTCTTGTTCTGACAGCCCTGAGAAGGCCTGGTAATCACCAACAGTGAAACAGGGCAGACCATTTAAAAACAAAGCTCTTGGCCTATCCATAGCAGGCGTTTTTTCTGTCAGGTTGTAAATTAACTGAGTTTTTAAAGGTGTATTTTGAGTTAAGGTGTCTTTATGGTATTTACATTGGTATATTTTAAGTTCTTGTCCAGAGTTACATTCTCTTCAGGGTGTTATCTTCCTGGTACTTCATTGAGGTATTTCAAAAACAGGGTACCTTTGCTACCTGTCATGGTAGGCCTAAGCAGGCTGAAATAGGCTTACACATGTCCTGGCCTGCCCAAACATGCTTTTCTGCTCTCCCTCCTTCTGCTGTAGGGAGAATCAACCACTGGAAAGAGGACAAAGAACCTGGAGCCACTGAGTCTGAGGACTATGGCCTGCCCGGACTTGTTTTGAACCCTGCAGTAAACAAGGCACACAGGGTTGCCTTGTGCAAGGCTGTGCTCTGCCCAAATTTGGGTGAAGCGAGCCTATGGCTTCACCTAATATGGTCAGGCTTGGCTAACTGCCATTCTGATTGGCTATTCTGTGTCCAAAGGCCCATTAGTCACGGGCTGTATGGATGAAAGGAGATGAGCAGGGAGCACAAGGTGTGTTCTGCCATTGTATCTGCTCTCTGCCATTGTATTCATGCTGCTTTATATCTTGAACTGCCTGGAAACTGTCTGCCAAGAGTTTGCCAGGAACATACTCTAAATGCCTCAACGTGATCAACCTGCACAGCCAGTGTGACATTGTGCCAAACCTGCACACGGCATTGCATCCTGCCTGCCTCTCTGCAAGGATTCTGCTGAATCAGGAGCCAAGAGGAATCAGGTCAGAGACTGTGCCAGACTGCCAGCTGCCTGAGAAAAGAGACTGGGAAGACTCCATCACCTCTAATAGTTTTGAGACCACCGACAGCAACCCCTCATTGTGCTTTGGGTACTGTCTGATAATATTTTGTGAGTAAATACTTCAAGCCTCTTGTAACTCACCATTACCTTCTACCGTAAGCAGAAAGGAGCTCCTTGAGTGCATCTAGTGGGCAAGCGGAGTATTGACCACAAGTGGTACCCTGACTGCAAAACCTTCTCTGCCAGTTCAATCGAGTTCAATCAATATTATATATTATCAGTAGTTATTGCTAGAGCCTGTCATAACCTGTATAAAGTTTCCATGACTGATGCAAAGAACTGGTTGTTATTAAAATTAGTGATAGGGGTGGTGAGAGTTCTGAATATTGAATATTAAAAAACAATATTAATTTTGAAAATATCATCTCATATTAATTACACTGCACTACACTACCACAAGTTCTGTCTAACAAAAAAAATATATATTCTGCCTTTGGGATAAGCATAAGTTTGTTGATAATTTCTCAAAGTGGCATTGCTCTTTACGCATCTATTGGAATGTATCAGGTTCATGGATCAGTTTCACTGTTGTAACTAAGTCAAGGGAAAGGAGAGTATTTATGGATATATAATATACAGTTATAGGAGAAAAATAAAAGGTTAATTTACATTGAACTTGAGGACTAAGCCATGGGTGTGAATTTGACATTCTCTTTAACACAGCAAGAATGAATACTTTTTGTTCTGAGATTAATAGTAAAAATCTAAGGAGATTATCCTTGTATAGAAGCTAAATGGATGCTGATGTTGTAGATCCTTTATCAAAATCATAAAACTTTTCAGTCGTGGTAGGAAAATTTTTCATAGTTTGACCTTCCTTCACATTACTCTTTTTCTTGATTTATTATAGAATCATAGAATGGCAAGGTTGGAAGGGACCTCAGAGATCATCTAGTTCCAATCGCCTGCCATAGTCAGGGACACCTCCCAGTAGTACAGGTCACTCAAGGCCTCATCCAACCTGGCCTTGAACACCTCCAGGGAGGGAGCAACCACAACCTCCCTGGGCAACCCATGCCAGTGTCTCGCTCATTACGTTAATTTCCTATCTATGTCTCTCATTTCCTCTTTGCTGCCATGGCAAGGCCCTAGCTTGCTTCCTGATCAGCCTCTAGAATTCAGAGTCATAGGAATTCAGCAAATCTAATATAATGGGGAATTTTTAAATGTTGCATTATGTGGGCTGACAATCATCTCCTCAGCAACTTCGCACACTAGTAACACACTTTAATGAGATGAGGAATAGTATAGTATCAATTATTCAATGTGTTCTAGAGCAGAAATAAATTATCCTAGAAAGACATTTTGAGAATGAAACATAGTTTTATTAATTCTCAAAAAAAATCTTTTCTATATGAACAGTTTTGAGTTAATGTAGGCAGACATATATAATCACTGGATAGCAGCAATAAACTGTTAAGAAATACAGAAAATACTTAAGAAGCTTGCGTAAGAGGTAGATTTCCACTGTGTTTAAAATTATGCTCTGAAATTTTTCAGTCCCTCGCTACAGCTTTTTTTTTCTCAAGTTGGCAGCACAGAGCGGATCTCTTCCCCTGCTCTAGCCAAGCACATCTAAAGAGCTGACATGGAGCACTGTCTGCCCTACCACATAGTGTCTGCCCTTAGCTCTGTGTGTTGTTCCTTCTTTTCAGAACTGGGTGGGCAAAGGGCTACAGCCTTTCCTGAACCTTTTGGATGTTCTTGCAGGGTGCTTGTGTGCTATAGAAAGAGAATTTTTTTCTGTTTGTGTGATATACCACATGGTGAGGTCTCGTCCATGAGCAGAGATTTGATGTACGGCATCAAAGCAAATAATGCTGCTAATAAGTTTACTATTTAAAACATTTATATGCGAGTATTTTGTCTTTTCCCTCTCTTCTAAAAAGAATCAGATAGTACTCTATTTAGTGAAGAGATTTTGACATAATAGTGTCTGAGAAGGTGGAAGCCATGAGTACTGGAATCTAATTTTCTGCTTGAAACCCTCTCTCAGACTGGTTTGCATTAGAAGAGCTAAAGACTTTTTCTGTTTTGACAGAGCACCCTTGCTTAACCTCCACTACCAGTGAAGTGGCAGCCAGATCACTCTCCAGTGAGAATATTAATGAGAATGTTCATAATAATCATTCCCTTTGACAGTGGAACGGGAGCTAAAGTCCAACAGTAGGATCAAACAGGGTGGCATGGTACATGCATGAAGCCATCTGGTTAATGCATATAGCTCAAAGAAATGAGCCAAAACATTTCAGTCAAAACTCTTCACTGGAACAGCAATAACCCGAATCCCTTTTCCCCAAAAACCCTGGAGGCAGAACAAAATATCCTGTCAAAATTCATCAGTGCAGTGGAGCAAGAAAAACAAAACTTTCAGACAGTGCATGTGACCATGTGAAGGCGTTTATACATTTCACAAAGAATTCTTTTCCTGCTCTTCATTTCTTTCCCTCTTTCTCTCCTGCCTTCTGCACCTTCCACCTTCACAAAGAGACTGTATTTGGCTCTAACAGCTCCTTAATTTATTCAATTCAATCTATGTTTCATTTAAAGACAGTGTTTGTTCCAAACCTTTGTTTGTTCATTGCCGTGTAACACAGTTGCTCAACTGGCTTCTAACATTTACCCCATCTTCTGTGAAAGATAAGGAAGATTTTCTACAGATTCGTCTGCTTATGACATCTTCCTGGATCTTAAGGTTTGCTGATAGATTCAGATACTTTTTGATAATGTTCTTCAATGATAAGTAAAGTGGTTCCTCAGGACTGATTTTAGTCATGGTATTGCTACATGTCTGGTAGAGGAAACACGATGTTCTTGATGTTAGGAACAGCTTCCTCTGACAGTTTTAGTCAAATTGCCATGATCTGAATAGCCTAGACAATGAGTCATGAGCCCATTCTAAGAGCCAGACAATTTGCTGGGGTGGCAGGAGGAGATAGATGAAGGCGAGCAATCTCCAGAGCTCCCAGTGGGCATTAAACCCTCTAAAAATGTTGTATGTGAAATTCTACCTGGAGACCTCTGGTGATCCCTGACAGATATCTTGAAGGTTCACTATACTACCATTACATGACTGCATAGTTTAAATCAGAGAATTTTTTATTGGGAGTTCAGCACAGCAAGGGTAGATCCTGCACCGTTAACATAAAGTGCTACAACTCCACTTCTTCACTGCCTTCCTCCCTGGATGGCCTTTACCAGTCTTCCACCATCCTCACAGTAAATGAGTGAAAGAAATACGATGCAATCTCCTAAAGGAACCCTAACCCTACCTGATCCTGCTGCTATCTTCCACACTGCCTGGAGTTTGATTTTCCTAAGACAAAGCTGACTTATTTTCCTGAATATCTATTTGACAATATTCCCCGAGAGGGATACTTATTCTCTGTCAGTAGCCATATCTTTTAAAGTAGACTCATTTAAGATTAAAAAAAAAAAATAATAAAGCAATTACATAATGGAAATCCTTGGACTTTTTATTTCACCTAAAATTTTCCATTTTGGTTTAGCTTTTTAGGTTTTTGGGTTTTTTTTTTTTTTTCAGATACTCTTTAATAAGAGTAATTTATTAATCTTACTGTTTTGTGAAAAAGGGGCAGATGAAACCTGGGTTGATGGTTTGTTTGGTTTTTTTTGGTTTTTTTTTTCCATTTTAAGATTTGGCCTTCTGTTTTAAGGTTTGGCCTCATCACACTTTTCATGTGATATATGGATTCATTAGAAACCTGAGTCAGAGAACAGAATCACAGAACAGTCAAAGTTGGTAAAGTCTTCCAAGATCAAGTCCAGCTGTCAACCCAGCACTACCATAACCACTAAACTGTGCCCGGAAGTGCCTTTCATACATGATATCTGAGGTATAATGTAACAGACTTCTTGCTGTGCAACTGTTATATATTTTGGATAAAATGTGCTGTTTAATTTTCCTGTTCTGTATGGCTTTTATATCACCACCACAGCAATAATCCAAAGAGATGAGTAAACCCAGCCCACCCTGCAGTCATACTGGTTGGTCAAGTAGAAGATAATACAACCAGTATAAATCTAAGCCATATAACCAATAGATCCTCCCACTGTCAAACCTTCCTAATTGAGAACCAGCACAGGAAGGACGTGGAACTGTTGAGGCGGATCCAGAGGAGGCCACAAAGATGCTCAGAGGGGTGTAGCAGCTCTGCTGAGGACAGGCTACAAGAGTTGGGGCTCCGCAGCCTGGAGAAGAGAAGGCTTACAGGAGAGCTTAGAGTAGCCTTCCAGCATCTGAAGGGGGCTGCAGGAAGGCTGGGGAGGGACTATTGACAAGGTCTTGAAATGACAGGACAAGGGGCAATGGGTTTAAAGTGGCAGAAGGGAGATTGAAACTGGATGCTAGGAGGAAGTTGTTTGCAGTGAGGGTGGTGAGACACTGGCACAGGTTGCCCAGGGAGGTTGTGGCTGCTTCCTCCCTGGAGGTGTTCAAGGCCAGGTTGGATGAGGCCTTGAGTGACCTGTACTAGTGGGAGGTGTCCCTGCCTATGGCAGGGGCTTGGAACTAGATGATCCTTGAGGTCCCTTCCGATCTTACCATTCTATGATTCTAAGAGAATTTATAAGAATATTATTCTCTATCAGAAGAGAGTCATCTACTTTAACCTCCATTAAAAGGCATATCCATGGCCTTTAGCCTATCCTCAGAACAAAATCTTTGACAAGAATAAAAAAGTAAGCTTCTTCTGAGTTGCCATCATTGCTCCAACGATCTCTTTGAGTTCTACGGGATTAGAAAATTGCAGAGATGTCGAAATATGGATAACAAAATAGTATGAGAAAGGTGATTTTTGAGGGGAATATAATGTATATAATTGGTTAAAAGCCTATATCCTGATGTAGAAAGTGCTCTACAAACTGTTTTTTGTAGGTAACTATTGCCTTAATTATTTACTAACCTCAAACTTTCAACTTTGAAAAGTATAAAGACATGCAACGTGCTGCTAAATATTTACCAGCTATAAAAACAGACCTGGTAACTCCTCCAAAGAGCTTTACTTCACTTTTAGCTTATCTACTATGCTGTGAATTGTATGTGCAGCTTACACACTCCCTGAGGAATCTCATTACTGGAGCTGAGCTGAAATGTTTTACTCTAAACCAACGCAGCAAACTGCATTGTCTTTATAAATAAAATTATCCTAGTCAGAAAGCTGACCTATTACTTCAGAAGTGTAGGCTGAAAAGGTGATAAATTCCTTCTGTCTTTTTTTCCATTGGAACTCTCAAAGGAAGAGTGTCTCTGTTCTCATAGACCCCAGCCAGATCAGCAGCTACGTTTAATTCCACGTTGCTTTTTCTTTGATGCAGAGTGACAAGTGATGGGTTTTGGCTGCCATACCAGACTGGGAGGATTGTGTCATGTTTGTCAGTAAGGTGAGGAAGTTGTCATGCAAAGGTTGTCCAGACATTTCTGCAGCCTGAACAGCACCATGGGGACAAGTGCTTCTTACTACTTTTAAGTCTCTATCCATTGCTTCTGAAGCCTATTTAGAATTATGAATTACAAAAAAAAAAAAAAAAAAGAAATTAAAATTAAAAATGATAAAGTGGAATTCTCTCTTCTCTCTCTGGTGAGAGAAAAGCAGACCAGGCATTTTCTGCTCTGTAAGTGTGACTTCTGAAAGAAAAAAGAGGCTCTGGAAATATAAAAAAATCATATCTATTTCTAATGAACTTTTTGTTGTTGTTGTTTTTGTCATTTTTTGCTTGTTTGTTGATTGTTCAAGCGTGGTACCTCATTTCCTTCAGTGGTTGCAAGTGGGCTAAAAACCAGGTGGAACCACTGGAACATTCTTACATCTGTTGGGAGGGATGAATTACAGAAAACTGAGATATAGTTGCTAAAGTGAATAAAGAAAAGAGTCTCAATGATTTAAAAGAAGTTTTCTGTCATAGGCAGCTGTCATAATTTCGATTGGAAATTTTAGATCTAATTAATACCCTTTTTAAGTTACAAACCTACAGTCGCAAATTCTTTCCTTAGAGGAGGCAAATCATGTTACACTCTACCTCACAGGCAGTCAGAAGATGGATTTAAAGCTGTCCTTAGCCAGTTCTTGTTCATTTATTGCCCTCCAACACTTAGTAAACATTCCAAGTAAAGAACTGTACAAGTGTAATTGTACTAACTGGCTCCAGGCAGATGTAAAGTTATTCCTTTTGAGCTAGGGCACTAGATTCCCTGAACAGATTTTGCTTCTTTGGATGAGTTTCAAAGCAGATTCATTATCAAACATCTGCCAGGGTCACTTTGAGTGTGATGTGAGTATTAGAATTAAATAAACGCTGGAAAATCAGACACAGATGTGCAAACAAGTCTTTTCTCTGCTTTTTAATGGAAAACAAAGTTTTCCATTTTTCTTAAGGGAAAGGTCTTGTCACTTTGGTATATTTCTTTTCAGTCTATCGGGGCTGGGATTTTTAAAGATTTTTTTCAATCATTTGTTTTTCTGTTATTTTTTATTATTTTCCATACCGATTTGTCTACCCTTTGGTAGGCAGATGGAATAAGACACAGGCTGCCAGATGTTTATAGAATGGCTTGAATCAGTAGAAGACATTGCAGATCTTTTCTCATGAGTCCAACAATTATGTATATATGCAGTATAAGTGGAAACTTAGGCTCTTCTTTAGATTGTTTCTTAAGGTGGTTTCATAAACCCATTAGGCTTGAGTAGCAGTATTTTTTGAGATAATCATACAAATATGTGAAAGTTGGAATGACCTGAGACATACAGGATCATTTATCTCCAACACTGCTGACAGGCAAGAGGAGGTGGTGATCTACTGTGTCATATTAGACATAGGTACATTGCCAGCTCTCCCTTGACCTTGAAATGAGGCTTTCAAACAGTACCAAGAGTGTCTTTGATCTCCACTAAGCACTGAAAAAATCTTTTAAGACACATGGAGAATGTCTGAGTTGGATCTCCAGGCACAACACGGATGACTAATGGAAGTCAGAAGTCCAGACTCCTTCCAAGAGAATGACTTTATATTAAAACCATATCTTTGCCAACACACAGGCTCTGCAGAGATAGTAGAAGACAGCTGTAAGGTTATTTGTGAACCTCTTTTCTCTACTTTCAGATGAAGGCATATGCTAACTGGTGCACCACTGGTAGGTATTCCCAAGAGTGCAATTGTATGAAATTTTACTTTGCCGTTTACTTTTTCTATCCCATTATTCTAATGATTTTTTCCCCATACATATTCAGAAGATTATATAATACTTTAATATGCAGCCATTGTTTGAAAGTCAATACAGCTCAGTTTTGGGCAATTCTGGGAAAAACATATTGAAATAATGCCTTTATCTCCACTTCTATCATAAACTCTACAACACTATCACTTTAATGTCCCAACCAGGTGTTTGGTTTCCTACAGAAGGAAAAACACACTCTTAGTTGTGTCCTGGTTTAAGACAGCCCAGTCTCACAAACAAACCCGCTTCACCTCTCCCCACTGCCTGCTCCCCTCACCCCAAATGGGAGGGAAAGTAGCACAGAAACAAATGGATTGGCTAAACCCATGACATTCTCCACCCCTTATTTTATACCATCTACACCATGCCCAGTACCAATTAACATAATACATCATACTTCATTCACTGTCCTTTCTCACTCAAATGAGATTACTCTGTGGAACAAAGCAGACTTCCTACTGCAGATGTTCTGGAGCTCTACCCTGTTCAGTATAACCTGGATCAGTCTGTGTAGTGAGGCTGTGTTTCCACCTCTAGGTAGTCAATTGCAGTGACTCCTTCCACCCTTCCTAGTGGAAGCAAACTGTGGCCTGCACTCCAGGGTTCTACTTCCAACACATCCAGTTATTGAGATCTTCTTGTCACACCAAAAATACAGATGGGTTCCACCCCTTGTAGTTTGATGGCATCAGAGTACACCCTGTCTGTATGTAGTAAAGCTTTATACTCTTGCGGGTTCAACTTGACAAGCCATCCAGTGTGCCAGTCCACACAGTCTGATAGACCAGATTGTCCTTCTCAACCTGGTTGGAGGCATGGCCCCTCTAATTTTGAGTGTTGTGAAGGTACTTTGAGAGTTGTGATGGTTTGGGAGTTCCCTGCTCCCCCACACTTTGTAAAGTCACCCAGACTAGACTCAGCCAGTTGGAAGTTAAGGACTGAAGCTCTATTTACAGCTCAGAACAATATGCAAGCAGAGATATACACAATAGACAGGAATAGTTACAGATATATACAAGTTAAAGGTAATACGAAAACACAATCCCCCTCCCAGAAATCAGAGTCCACAGGAAGGGCTCCCAAACACCCTTCCACCTTCTTCCCACCCCTCTTACTTACCCCAGGGTCTGGCTTACATGCAAGGTGACTTTGGAGGATGGGCCAGGGGGTTTAGAAGCAGAGTGATTAGTTGNTTATTAAAATATTCCAATTAACCTCAAACCAGCACAATCTGTCAGATGGGTGAGGTTACTGATAAATTCTGACACACCATACAAACAGCAGCTTTACCAAGGGACCAGTGGAGTAATCAAATTGTAGCATGCCAGACATACCAGTAACCAGCACAGAAAACACCTTAGCTTTAAGCAGTTTATTTGAAGTGTAAAACAGCACCACAGAAGGCACCACATGGACTACAAGTGCCTTATAAACCAGCTAATAAGGCTGATATGATAAGGTGTGGATATAGAAACCATGGTTGTGGCTGGGAAACTAATTGTTCAGTGCAGGTGGTATGCAGTTTTTCTCAGCAACACCAGCACAAGACAGCAATAGAAATGCAGCTCTAACTTACTATACAGCTGCACCATCAATGATGATATTACAGAGGATAGAGAGGCAGGCTTTAATCAGCTGCTCTGTAGCTTAGTGTATATAGGGTTTAGCAAATCTCATGCTGAATTGCATTTTGCCATGGCTGCATGATAACTGGTTGTGATGGTC
>VWYK01130662.1:0-18486 GCA_013399775.1 Semnornis frantzii | reverse complement strand
ATCTGCTTGTATATTGTGCTAAACTGTAAATATAGCTTCATTTCTTAACTTCCATTCCTGCTGGAATGTGTCCAGAGAAGGGTCACAAGGATGATCAGAGGTCTGGAGAACCTCCCCTATGAGGAGAGACTGAGAGCCCTGGGGCTGTTTAGTCTGAAGAAGAGAAGACTGAGGGAAGATCTGATCAATGTGTACAAATATCTGAGGGGTGGGTGTTAAGTGCCTGGGACCAGGCTCTTTTTGCTGGTCAGTAGCAAAAGGAAACGGAGCAAGAGTTAGCTACAAACTGGAACAGAGAAGGTTTCAGCTCAACATGAGGAGAAACTTCTTTGCAGTGAGGGTGACGGAGCCCTGGAAGAGGCTGCCCAGAGAGGTCATGGAGTCTCCTTCTCTGGAGACTTTCCAAACCCACCTGGATGCATTCCTGTGCAAACTACCCTATGGGATGCTACCTCGGCAGGGAGGTTGGACTTGATGATCTCTGGAGGTCCTTTCCAATCTCTAAGGTTCTGTGATTCCGTGGAAGCAACCAAAATGCACTTTGGGACTGTCTGGCTAGGCTTAATGTATCCCTGAGGACAGCAGCAGATTCCACATCCCAGTTCAGACATTTACCCCTTTGCTTCTCCTTCCTCAGCTAGATGTGAAGAAATTATTCTTTAATAAAGCTGCATGCAGACCCCATGTGACCACCCTTTGCACAAGGGAGGTTAATCCTCCTTTGCTCACCTTGGAGTGCAAACATTGTGGAGCCAAGTACATTGGGTAATTCATCCAGGCTGGGCAGGACCTAGCAATGACATCCGCAGCCTCTAGCAGGGACATTCAGTCCTGCTTTGACCTTTGCCTGTCGTTTGCAGCTGTAGCCCTGAACCATCTGCATTTCCATTGTGGTCTATCAAATGATGCTAATCCTGCAGTAGGGATATGAGACAGAGACCTCATTGTAAAACCACCACCAGAGGATGTTTTCCCCATGGTCTACAGGGAGACGTGCTGGAGTTGTAGCCCCAGCACTGCTGTTGTGCAGTCTGGGGCAAGGCAGGAACAAAGCCCCGTCTTCTGTACAGAATGCATTTCCTGAGGCCTAGGTCAGTGTGAGGAGGTGCAGCTGTCCCTTTTAGGTCTTGACATGCACCCTTTCACCTCTCTGCAGGGTGGCTGAGCTGAATGAGGCTGTCCTGCTTCCCCTTCCCTTACCACTTTTCCTGTCCTCTCTCTCTGCAGACCTAGCTTTGCCTTTTCATTGGGTCTGATGTTGAGCTGACCACCTAGTAAACCAACACAGCTCTCACACCAGACTATAAGCAGGTCACTTGTTTTTGACCCTGGAGTTATTTTTCTTCTGGTTTGGTGACCAGTGTGTCAGGTAAATGTCAGATTCGTGCCACAAAGGTGTCCTGTTGCTTGTAGCGATGCTATCCCACCAGCTAACAAGTGGTGATCCATGTCTTTGCATGAGGATCTGGTCTACCAAGGCCCTGCCACACAGCAGAGCATCAGCGACCAACATTTCTTCTGCAGGTTCGTGTTGGACATTCATGATGTGTAGTGTCATACATCAGACACTGAGAGTGTTTGATCTTTTCCTCCCAGTGCTGGAGTAAAGAGACCTCATTCTGAAAACAATCTGTTGTGACTCAGCCACATGGAACTGCTGCAGATGTGATTTTTGGCCGTGGTCAAGCCAAGGATTTACTTGGACTGATGTAATCATACACTGTTTGTGGAGTGAGTTTGATGGTGTCAGTCCAAACCCACCATTTCTCACAAGAGACATACAAACAGTATCCTTGATAAGCAGTAGCCTCATGTACCAATATTCTCTTGCACTGGATTTCTCCACAGCAACCATTACTGCACAGTAGTCTGAAAGAAACGGAACTTTTCTTTGCAATCAACAGCTTCATGGTGCCCTGTTCCAGTCAGTTCTGCTTGTGATCAGAGCACGACTTAATTTCTCTGTACTGCAGTAGCACTCAGGTTTATACCATTGGTTCTTTTCACCTCAACCTTGTAAACAAAAGAGCTGAGAGAGCTATATCCAGACCCAAATATACAAGAAAAGTCGAAAAGCCTACTAATCAGTATTTGGATAGCGAAGAAGAGCAGAACTGCTGATTGCCAGAGCAGAAATCTGTCACAACAGAGTCAGATCTATTGCAAAAATAAGAGTTCAGGCTTTAAACTCTCTGTCCTTAGGTTTTTTTTAGGAAGATGAGCTGCAAAGGTAGTGGTAATAAGATGTATTCCTGATTTTCTTTTTATGTACTGAAGCCAGGGTGGGCCTCTAACACAGGATAACAATGCATGGGAATTGTTAGTGCCAGCTAGCAAAAGCAATTTGAAGGGCCAGTGTTGCAGCCAAGGATGGAGAGATGCCTGCAAGGACTCTCTTCTACCCATTACTCCCTTCAACTTCTGCCCTGAGGTGACTTGAGGGAAGTGCTGAAAGCTGCTGAGCTCTTGTGAGGCATCCAAGGAGTCTGCAGATGCTAGACACAGCAGCTATGGAGCAGCACTTACTGATGTCTGGGGTCTGGGTCGATGAAAAGCTCAACATGAGGCTGCAGTGTGAGTGCAGCCCAGACAGCAACCGAGTCCTGGGCTTCATCAAGAGAAGCGTGGCCAGCAGGGCAAGGGAGGGGATTCTGCCTCTTTGCTCTTCTCAGACCCCATCTGGAGTCCTGTGTGCAGTTCTGGAGCCCCCAGCACAGGAAGGACATGGAACTGTTGGAGCAGATCCAGAGGAGGCCACGAAGATGCTGAGAGGGCTGCAGCAGCTCTGCTGTGAGGACAGGCTGAGAGAGTTGGGGCTCTGCAGCCTGGAGAAAAGGCTTCCAGGAGACCTTAGAGTACCCTTCCAGTATCTGAAGGAGGCCTACAGGAAGGCTGGGGAGGGACTATTGACAAGGGCTTGGAACGACAGGACAAGGGGCAATGGGTTTAAACTGACGAAGGGAAATTTTAGACTAGATGTCAGGTGGAAGTTGTTTGCAGTGAGGGTGGTGAGGCACTGGCACAGGTTGCCCAGGGAGGTTGTGGCTGCTCTCTCCCTGGAGGTGTTCAAGGCCAGGTTGGAGGAGGCCTTGAGTGAGCTGTACTAGTGGGAGGTGTCCCTGCCTATGGCAGGGGGGTGGGACTGGGGGATCCTTGAGGGCCCTTCCAACCTCACCCTTCTATGATTCTGTGATAATATGATGTGACATAGAGTCTGACTGCATTTCCTGCATGGGCTTTTATGATCTTGCAAAACAAAATTTCTCTGTCGCCTCTGTGTTAAATGAATTCTTTAACAGCAATAAATATAAATTTGATGGGTTCTGTCCTCTGCAACAGGGATGAAAATCTACAGAAATTTGCACTGAAACCCGTGACTAAACTGTTGAGCAGTATTTGACTCAGTTTCTTTCAAAGTTCTCCAGGTCCTTGGGAATAAAGGAATTAGTTACAAAGGGTGGTGAGAGGACAAGGCAGTAGGTTAACTAATTGTTGACTGCCACCAGCTAATGGTTGCCTCTGTAAGAACTCTACCTTTCATTTTCACCCATTGTTATCTAGTGCTAATATGTGTATTGATTTTTATCTGGGAGAAAACTGCTAAACAACATGCTTCTGTCTTTGCTTCTCAGATATTATTATCCAGTATCCTCAATTTTCTGGCTACTCATACATCACCTTTGAACCACTGAAAAACTCCTATCAGACATTTCAAATTACACTTGAATTCAAGGTAAGTTTCAGCAATTCCAAGCTCAGACACAGGAGTTTTGAATGTCCCTCACTTGTTCTAATAATGTGGGCAATGGAACAGTAACTTCAGTATAACTTGTGATGTATTTGTGGTGAACCTGTACATAATCTTAATCTCTAAGGGTCTAACTTCACTTTCAATGAATGCAAATGATGTTGGTAAACTGAGCTGAAATATTTGGATGCATTATTGATAGACAGTCCTTGAGAGAACCCCTGAGACTAGTACTACTGGTAATACAAACTGGTGGTGATGTCCCTTGGCAAGGTTATAGTCGTGTGAATGAGCTACAGGCTAAGGTACACTTGGACCTTTTGATGCACTACAGTTTGGGGATGGCATGCAGTAGCTTTGCATATAAGAAACTGTGATTTTTTTGATTTTTCTTGTACTAAGAAAAAACTACCCTACCCCGCAGAATTTAAGTAGCCTTATTTTCCAACTCTGAAGTTTGGAACACCAACTACTGCATCATTTCAAGAGAGACAGGGACCTACTGGAGAGGGTCCAGTGGAGAGCCATCGGATGACAGGGGGACTTGAGCATCTCCCCTATGAGGAGAGACCAAGAGCCCTGGGGCTGTTTAGTCTGGAGGAGAGAAGACTGAGAGGAGATCTGATCAATGTGTACAAATATCTGAGGGGTGGGTGTTAAGTGCCTGGGGCCAAGCTCTTTCTGCTGGTCAGTAGCAAAAAGACACGGAGCAAGACCTAGCTACAAACTGGAACAGGGAAGGTTACAGCTCAACGTGAGGAGAAACTTCTTTCCTGTGAGGGTGACAGAACTCTGGAAGAGGCTGCCCAGAGAGGTTGTGGAGTCTCCTCCTCTGCAGACTTTCCAAACCCACCTGGATGCATTCCTGTGCAAACTACCCTATGGGATGCTACCTTGGCAGGGGGGTTGGACTCAGTGATCTCTGGAGGTCCCTTCCGACCTCTAGGGTTCTGTGATTCTGCAATACTAACACCGGCAAGATACTGCACTACTTGAAGTACAGGTCCGAAATGATGGTGTACATCCCACAGTGACTTGTGTTACATATTGTCTGTGTATTGCAGGCAGAACTGGTAGGACAGCCCCCAAAGAGGGTGGCTGAGCTCTTGGTGCACCCTAGCTCACATATAAGGCTGACTTGCCAACCTCACAGCCTAAGTACAAGACTGTCAGTAGAGAAGCAGTAATCTGTTATCTCACTTGGTGATCTCACAATTTTCTGGCAATTTGTCACCTTAAAATGAAGAGTGGCTGTGAAAAGACACCATGTTAGCTCCTGTCCATATACATAGAAATTCTGCCTGAACAGGCTGTTTGGCTTGAAAAGTGTCAGGCTCACTGAATATGTCAAGCATGGTGTGTATTTATGTATGTGGTGCTAATGTACAGTAGGTCTGATGTGTCTGCACTTAACAGGCTTGCTAGGACATCTTTGTTAGACTTTGTCCTCAGAGGTCTCACATGGGATGTGACACAACCTTTTGTGCTTACAGACTTGTCTTTAGATCTGATAGTATCATGCTGTGTGTAGAGGAGATTTTCTTAAATCATTTAAGCATTAAGGCAATGTATTTTCTAGGTTCTTTAAGTGGAAGATTCAAAATTTATCAACTCCTGTCTGATTCTGCGAGTTAAAAACTCCATCTGAAAAATGCTGTCACTTTTCTGGGGAGAAGCGCTTCCGTGAGGCTTAGGCTCTGATTTTCATGTTGATGCAATGTTTGCAGGCTGAATCAGAAGATGGTTTGCTGCTGTACTGTGGGGAAAATGAGCACGGTCGTGGTGATTTTGTGTCGCTGGCAATCATCCGACGTAGCATCCAGTTCAGGTAAATCCTCTACCCTGAACCTGGTGTAAAGAGAAGGAACCATTGCTGCCTCATGACTTCTGACAGGCAAGGTGCCTGAGGACTGGAGGGAAGCAAATGTCATTCTGGTCTTCAAAAACTGGAAGAAGAAAGGCCCAGGAAACTGCTGGTCAGTCAGTCTCCCCTCCACCCCTGAAAAGATGATGGAACAACTTGTTTTGGGCATCATCTCTAAGCATGTGGAGGAAATGGAGTTGTTGTGGTTTGGGAGTTCCCCCCCGGCAGTGGATTAACCAGACTAACTCAGCTGGCTGGAGGTTAAGGAATGAAGCTATATTTACAGCATGCACAAATTCACAAGCATATATACACAATGTATATACAGATATTTACAATTATATGCAAGCTAAAAGTAATACAGAAATTCAAACCCCCTCCTGAACAACAGAACCACCCAGGAGGGCTTTCAAACCAACTCCCCTCCTCCTCTCTACCCCCACCCTTATATGAGAAATAACCAGATAAAGCTCCAGATAGGTCACATGGTAGATATGCAGAGATCTGAGGTGAGATGTCTAAAGATGACAGGGAGTTAGAAGGAAATGGTTAGATCAGGTTACACAGGTTTCATGCAAAGGAGTTAAGCCAAAATGCCACCAGACACACAGACTGAAGGAGAAGAAGTGAGGAGTGAGTGCCTTATCTTTTATTTCGACTACTTATGTCCCTCAGCAGGACGAATGAGTGATATAGACATCACTATTATTTTCCTTTCACAGCCAATGATCTAATTTCTCTAATTAAAATATTCCAATTAGCCTCAAACCAGCAGAGGAGTTCATCAGAAGCAGTCAAAATGGAAAGTCATGTCTCACAATCTGATAGTCTTCTACAAGGACATGACTAGGTGGATAGATGAAGAAAGGACAGTGGACATTGTCTACCTCTACTTCAGCAAGTCTTTTGGCACCATCTCCCACAGCATCCTCATAGGCAAGATCAGGAAGCATGGGTTAGATTAATGGACAGTGAGGTGAATTGAAAACTGGCTGAGAAACAGAGGTTAGAGTGTTGTGGTCAGTGACAGAGTCTAGTTGGAGGTCCATAACAAGTGGTATTCCCTGGGAGTCTAGTCCTGTCCAGTGTATTTATCAATAACCTGACAGTGTACCCTCAGCAGGTTTGCTGGTGACACAAAACTGGGCGGAGTGGCTGACACACCAGAAGACTGTGCTGCCATCCTGTGTGACCTGGACAGGTTGGAAAGTGGAGCAGAGAGTAGCCTGTTTAAATCCAACAAGGGCAAGTGTAGGGTACTGTACCTGAGGAGGAATAACCCCATGCAGTGGTAGAGATTAGGAGTTGACCTACTGGAAAGCAGCTGTGCGGACAAAGGGCTGGGAGTCCTGGTGGACAACAGGATTACCATGAGCCAGCAGGATGCCCTTGTGTCCAAGAAGACCAGTAGCATACTTGGGTGCAAGCAGCTTGAGGGAGGTTATCCCCCGCTTCTGCTCTGCCCTGGTGAGGCTTCCTCTGGAATATTGTGTCCAGTTCTGGGCTCCCAAGTTCAAGAAGGACTGGGAATTGTCTGAGTGGGTAGAGCAAAGGGCTACAACGATGATCAAGGGACCNGGGCTACAAAGATGATCAAGGGACCAGAACATTTCTATTATGACGAAAAGCTGATGGAGTTGGGGCTTTTTAGTCTGGAAAAGAGAAGAGTGAGGGATAATCCTACATACTTAAAGAGGAGGTGTCAGGAGGGTGGGTCCAGTCTTTTTTCAGTGGGGTCCAGTGACAGGACAAGAAGTAACAGGCACAAACTTGAACGTAGGAAGTTTCATCTAAACATGAGGAGGACCTCTTTTATGTTGAGTGTGGAAGAGCACTCCGCCAGACTGCCCATCTTGGTGGTGGAGTCTCCATTTCTGGAGTCTTTCAGAATTGTGACAGAATCACAGAATTAACCAGGTTGGAAAAGACCTCCAGCCTGTCACCTAACCCTTCTAATTAACTAAACCATGGCACTAAGTGCCTCATCCAGACTCCTTTTAAACACATCCAGGGATGGGGACTCCACCACCTCCCTGGGCAGCCCATTCCAATGCCAATCACTCTTTCCATGAAGAACTTCCTAACATCCAGCCTAAACCTGTCCTGCCACAGTTTGAGGCTGTGTTCTTTTGTTCTGTCACTGGGGGCCTGGGAGAAGCGACCAACCCCTGCCTCACCACAGCCTCCTTTCAGATAGTTGTAGAGAGCAATGAGGTCTGCCCTGAGCTGCCTCTTCTGCAGGCTGCACACCCCCAGCTCCCTCAGCCTCTCCTCACAGGGCTGTGCTCCAACCCCCTCACCAGCTTGGTGCCCTTCTCTGGACACCTTCAAGCACCTCAACATCTTTCTTAACTGGAGGGGCCCAGAAGTGGTCACAGTACTCAAGTTGTGGCCTGACCAGTTCTGAGTCCAGGGGCAGAAGGACTTCCCTGGTCCTGCTGACCACACTATTCCTGATCCAGGCCAGGATACCATTGTCCTTCTTGGCCACCTGGGCACACTGCTGGCTCATGTCCTATGCAGCCTGCTTCAGGTGAACCTGCTCTGGAAGTGGGGTTGGACTAGATGAGGTCTAGGAGGTCTCTTCCAACCTCTCTTTTTTGATTCTGTGAATATATGCTGTGCCTTTACCTTCTGCCCCATTATGTGCATAAAATTAACATCATTACTTCACTTAACAGTTCTTCAGTATTCCTCAGTGTTTTGGCTTTTTTCCTCTCATCTTTATGTGCAAACATGTGCCCTGTTGAACTTTTTTTTACTCAGACCTTGAAATAAAGACAGAATGATCAGTATTCTTCAAGGCATTGCAGGAATCATTACTATTTTACCATTTGCCAGTAAGCCACTGAATTTTCTAAGCTATGCTTATCATAATATACTGTATCCTTTGATATACTGTATTGAGCTGTGCATAGTCAGTGCTCTTGTTTCAGAGCACATAAAGGATTTACTGTCAGTAAGGAGTCTGAAACATCATCTTACATCCCTTGTTTAGATGAGAGTTGCAGATGTTTTGGATGAAGATGGAGAGGACTTCTTGCAGTCCCATGAAAGTGAAGGGGTCTCCCTCCTTGGGAGTGTGAGTCCTCTCAAAGTGGGGAATGATAAAGTGGGTGATGTAACTTAACTGTGTTTCTCTTCACCTACATTGAGCTACAGTCAGAGAAAATTACATGTTTTGTGCACAGAGACTCTCCTGGAGCTCTTCTTGTCCATCAGTACTGAGTTTCATGTAGCATCACAGAGTTCCTAACGTAGCACTGCCTTTCACCAGGGAGCTAGAAGTACTCCCAGGAGAAATTACTGTGGTAGCAGGAACTCAATCCTTCATCTTGAAGCAACTCTAGATGTTGGCAAGCTTTGCAAATCACTTGCTATGGCCAGAGAATTCTCAATTTTCTCCCTTGGGAAGAGATAGATAATGAAGTTTGAGACTTAGACCAGCTCATATGCAGGCATGCTAATATGCAGTGTGAAACAGAGAGGTTCCCAGGAGCAAAGGGAGTATTTTGAGTCTAATAACGCCTTGCAGGTATTTGGTAAACTTCAGATAGTCACCTTGCCCTCTCTGTCTTGTGCTGCTAGATTTAACTGTGGCACTGGAGTTGCAGTCATAACAAGTGAAAACAAAATCAAGCTTGGAAACTGGCACAGTGTTACACTGTTCAGAGACGGGATGAATGGCTGGCTCAGGATGGACAATGATGCTCCAGTCACAGGGAAATCTCAGGTAGGTAATCCTGTACCTGCAGTTTGACCTTGGGATCTCTTGAGATTCTGATGGCATTTTTTCTTGCCAGCAGAAGTCTAGTCAAATTTAAAAGATAATGTGCATCCAAGTCCACCCACTGCAAAAGTCCTTCCTTTGTACCAACCCAGAGATGGGGTGTTTCTGGCACTGTACCAGTTTTGTCTAACAGGCCTCTACCCAGAGAGATACCTTACCTCTGTGAGAGAGAGGCACCTGTGAATGCCTCACCTAGGCAGCCATCTACAGCACTTGGCTGCATTACTCAAAGCACCAAAACATTACCCTAGACGAGAGGGAAATGTTCGCTGTGAGAGTGGTGAAACACTGGCACAGGTTGACCAGAGAGGCTGTGGATACCCCATCTCTGTAAGTGTTCAAGACCTGGCTGGTTGGAGCTTTAAGCAACTTCATCAGTGTCCCTGCCCGCGACAGGGGCTTTGGACCTTCAAGATGGTATTTAAAGTCCCTTCCAATCTGAACCAGTCTATGGTTCTGTGATTCTCGTATTGCTCCAGTGAGTCCTTCTTAGTCCTTCCTACTTAGAATGACCTGCATTAGTGTCAGCAGAGTGCTAGTGATTTCTGACCTGTTTCATTTTGACTTGAATAGTCTAAGAGTACCTACAAGAGAAGTGGAGCTTGACAAAGTTAGCAGAAACAGAAGCATCAAATGCACTGAGATGATTAATGGTTGGAAGCAGGCTGGAGAGCTGTATGCCCTGACATATACCTGCCATGAAACCATGAACTCTCTTCAGCCAGACACTCTGTCTGAATTGCTTTTCCCTGCTGAAACAGAGATCCATTTGGAGTGTTTCTGTGGTGCACTGTGCAGCAAACACCTGTAGACTTGATAACCTTGGCTTATTTAACCTGGCAAAATATATGCCACAGGGGATATAATTTATTGTTATAAACATTATGGAGGCACTGCAGGGGCAAAAAAGGCAGAAGTATTTTAGGTTTGAGGTCACTGCTGTCAGTGACTGTGGGGAAAAAAACTCCATGAATAAACATGGTAATTGAGTGTTTCTTCTAAATGGCAGTGGGATTTGAAACAACCTTTAAGTAGGAGGTAAAAGACATATATTCTCATCAATTAATAGGATGGAGTTTGAATCAGTGGTCAAAAAATTCTGGTGGGTTTTTTTTTTGTGTGTGTGTGTTTTGTTTGGTTGGCTTGGGAGGACTTTTTTGCTGGTTTGGGGATTTTCTTTTTGTTTTATTTGGTTTTACTGTTGTTGTTGTTTCCTGTGTACTATAGCAGCATTGGTAAACTTGTGTGTTTATGTTTCTATGCACAGGTTAATGCAAAAGAATAAAAATAAAAAGGGGAATAAGCTTAGCACTAGCAAAGTGACTGGAACCCAGCTGAACTTGTCATTTTATTGGCCTTTGCCTTGTCTTTGTTTGCACTGTTTGTTGTTAGAGAGTTTTTTGGTTTGATGGGGTTTTTTTGGTTGTTTTTGTTTTGTGGGTTTTGTTGTTTGTTTGCTTGTTTTTAGTTATTTATTGGTCAGCACTAAATGCTTGCTGGGTTATGCCCTAAAGGCAGTATTACATTGGTCTGTGTCCCCCAGCACTTAAGAGCACAGAAGACAAACTATTTTGGCAGAAGTAAATGAAGAAATTACAGCAAAACACAAATCACATTATCTCCTCAGAATACAGTGATTTTTAAGTTGTCTGTGGTGCTTTTAATAATTCATGTTAGCATGATGGATGTGGGTACAAAATATGATTTAAAATGGTAGACTGATTGGAGCAATGACTAATGGCAAGGAATTACCAATGAACAACCTACATATTCTGTGACACAATTGTTTGTGAAGACAAAAAGAAAAAAAAAAAGAAAAGAAAAAAAAAATTGACTAAACCCAGTGTGGTTTAATTAGTTTGCCTGTGTTATGTCTGTTCTATATCATGTCACACTCTGTTTTCCCTTCAGGGCCAGTACAGTAAAATTACATTCCGGACTCCCTTCTACGTTGGTGGTGCCCCCAGCGTGTACTGGCTGGTCAGAGCCACAGGCACTAACCGTGGGTTCCAGGGCTGTGTTCAGTCACTCAACATCAATGGAAAGATAATTGATATGAGACCCTGGCCACTAGGGAAAGCCCTCAGTGGTGCTGATGTTGGTAAGTGCAATGGCATGAGGTCTTTGTGATATCAGTGATAAACCAGAGCTTGCTGTTCTGCCTGTTTTAAAAGTTTGAGCAATGGTCCAGATTTGGGAGGTGGAGGGTGCAGTATTTTTGGCATAGTATTTCTCTGTGTGTTTGCACATCAGTTCTGCTTGGTCTGCGGTGGGAGAATCTGTCACCCCATGTGACTAAATATCACTGGTTACCACACTAGAAGCCCTTGTGAGCAGAGTTATCCTGCACGATAAATGGTAAAAACAATTCTCATGGGAAAACAGGAAACTCAGTACTACAGATATAATTATGTAGGCACCAGTATCTCTCCAGATGCCTCTCTGTGCTCTTGACACAGTCATACCATCTGAAATCAATAGTATGTACACTGTGTTTGTGTTTAAAATGCCACGAACCCAACAAAATGTGCTTTGCCTAAAGGCATCATAGCACTTGTCAAAAGCAACAACAGGGATATTTCAGATCCATAGCAATGTAGCAATGCTGTGGCTATTATAGAAGGCTTTTCCCCATTGAACTCCACTACTGCTGAGGCCAATAGGCTTTCCTGCCAATCATCTATTGTTTTCATTTCAAGAGCGACAGTATGCTTGAAAAACATCATGTAAGAAATTCTTTCAGCAGCTTTATGAAGTAGTATCATAATCTCTCCTTTACAGAATAAAAGAAAGGGACACAGGGAACTTAATTAGCTAGTCCTCTCTCATTTATTCATCTCTGTTTCTCTGGGCACTTGTAAGTCAAGGCAACAAAAATCCTTGGTTTAGTGGCCTCCCAATCTAAACCGTTAAAACAGCAGTAAACCAGTTTCAGAAACAAGTGGTAAAAGCAGGAAATAGATCCCACGTCACTGAACTCTTCGTGCCATGCTTCAGCCACAAAGTCATCTTTCTTCTCTCTGTAACTGTGCATTTGACATCCCAAGAAGGGAGTGATTAATGAGAAACTTTCTAACAATTGCTCTGTATTCTCTAGATACCATGACCTAACTTCTGTGCGATATAGGAGGATAACAGAGTGGCCCAAGAAACAGATGCTGAAAAGAATAAAACTTTGGCAGCAGAGAGTGATTTCACAATACAGTGAGAGTCTATGAAATTGAGCTAGAGAGGTGAAAGCCCTACTGAAGTTCTCTGAGCCCTAATCTCAGAGAACCTTTTGGGTTGCCTTTTGGGTTGCAGCTAGCTTCATTCACATCCATGAATGCTCCACATACTACTGTATTAGCAATCAATGTCAATGAAGATAAATGATGGGTTCTGTTATGTGTGACTTGAAACTGAACGATAGAGCCTTACTGTCTTTATTTGACTGTACACACTGAGGTGAAACTGTACCAGGAGAGGCTTGCAAACAATATGCCCAATGTGAGTTAAGTTTAAATAAATGACAAGTTAACTCCACTGGAGTTTAAAGATGATTTTTGATATCCAGTCACTCATTTCTTTCCTGCTGGCACAGTGTGTAAATCAGAGGTGCTGTGGTATGTGGACAGCAGATGGAGAGTGGGAAGGAAAGGCTTCCATGCAGCCCCTGTGCCATCTCTGCTGGCTTCATTGGAAGTCCCGCTAGACTATGAGCTAAGGGGCTGATGTGGGATACAGTGCTCATTGTTCAGAGCAGATACAGCAAGAGCCTGTATTCCCACTGCTGCTTAACCCTTTCTGCTGCAGCTGAAAGATGCAACCATCATACTTGTGGGTTTCCTTGTTGGTGTAGTCACCCGTGCTGACCCAAGCTGCGGTGGGTCACTGTGAGAGCAGCCTGTCGTTGCTGCTGGAACACCAATAGTGTTCCAGTTCAAGCTGTTGCTCAAACCAGTGAGCCTGCCACTTGTCCCATTATTGTTATCGTTCTTGTCCTTTTCTGTTTCTCAAAGGCTTTATTTAACTTTTGTCAGTTTGAACCTGCTGCCAGCACTAAGTGCAGCAGATGCAGTAAAGGTGAGCATTGTCTTAGTTTTTCTGTCTGTGTTTCAAACTTGATACATCTAGACCCTTGTTTACCCAGATGTCTTGACTGTTTCCTCATCTATAAAACACAGCTAGTGCTACTCATTTCTGTCACTATGGCAGTAATCAATGGGTATGTGAGGGATATCAGGGACTAGCTACTTGTCCTGCTCTGGTTCGTCACGACCATGCAGTGTAGCATAGAAGAGGAAAGCATGGCTCAGTGAGCACTGTGAATGCCCTTGCTCCCATGGCTGAGCATGATGCAGCCCTCTGAAGGGGTAATTGTCCCCTTCCATGGAGAAGTAAAATTGGTTACTTTCTAAGGGACTTGTATATTTTCCTTGTGTTCCTTGGGTCGGCCTCGGAGCCCTGCATTATGACAGCTGTACTCAGATCTTACCTCTCTGTAACGAAAAAATAGGCTTTACAGGAGATCTGTAGATGTGCAATAGGAGACACTCTGTGATGGTTTGGGAGTTCCCCGCCCCCCCACACTTTAAAATGACCCAGACTAGATTCTCAGCCGGCTGGAAGTTAAGAGATGAAGCTATATTTACAGCTCAGCACAATATACAAACAAATATATACAGTATTTACAGGCATATTTACAGAAATATGCAAATTTAAGGTAATACAGACACACAACACCCCTCCCAGAAATCAGAGACCCCAGGAGGGGCTCCCGACCACCCTTCCACCTTCTCCCCACCCCTACACCTTACCCTAAGGTTTTGGAGAATCAGATGGAGGGGGATTAGAAGAAAAGTGGTTAATGGAGTTATTCAACAGAGAGGAGAAGCCAGATCTGCTAGCCCAAGAAGCCGTGCCCGAGGAGCTGCTAGCCCGAGACCCAAGAAGCAAGCANCTATTTACAGCTCAGCACAATATACAAGCAAATATATACAGTATATACAGGAATATTTACAGAAATATACAAGTTTAAGGTAATTCAGACACACAACACCCCTCCCAGAAATCAGAGACCCCAGGAGGGGCTCCCAACCACCCTTCCACCTTCTCCCCACCCCCACACCTTACCTCAAGGTTTGGCTTACGCGCAGGGAAGATCGGCTGGGGAGGATTAGAAGAAAAGGGGTTAGTGAAGTTATTCAACAGCCAGAGCTGCTAGCCCAAGAAGCTGTGCCCGAGAAGCTGCTAGCCCGAGACCCAAGAAGCAAGCGAGTGTCTTGTGACCCAGACTACCCGCTCGAGAGACTCTTATCTTCTTTGTTTTGGTTTTCTTATACCTAAACATCTCTGCAAGGCTATGAGTGAAGTAGACATCACCATTGTTTTCCTTCACAGCCTATAGTACAATTTTTCTATTAAAATGTTCCAATTAGCTCAAACCAGCACACACTCTGATCTGACAGGTAATTGTACCAGATGACCTCAGAGTTTTCACTGTCTCTGTTCTGAGTTGTAAAGAAAAGGCTGTTTGCCACCATGGACAGCAGTATGATTGGGACGAACCAGCACATCAGCCATTTACACTTCTTTGTGCTTTTCTTTCTGACTGTGGAATAGGAGATCAGACTGTTAAACCTGGTGCTGTATTGACACCAGTACTTTACTGAAGAACTGTAGAGTCCTGGTCTCAGCTTACAGTGAAGAGTGCTGTATTTAAGCAAACAGAAAACGCATGGCCCTTTCTGACAGTAGTTTTGCAAGGTCTCTCTCAGTCATTTCAAATAACAAAGCTGTTCTCCAGCTTTTGTTGTTAGAGCGGCTCTAACCTGTGTCATCTCAAAGGTGACATTTCAATATGCCTTAAAACAAATGTGCAGTTCTTAGTTTATCAGAAACACTTTGTCCCTCCAAGTGCCGTACTTACCGTTGTATACCACAAAAAGTCTTACTTGGTTTTTCTTACTGTGTAAAATCAGTTGCTATCCATGAGGGAAGAATTATTTAACCAGGAATTAACATAAAGGAGAAGGTAAACAAAAGAAACACTTCAGTCAGATGTACGTTCGACCATTGCATGATATAATTTTATTGATATTAGGTCTCATGAAGTAAATTATTAAATTATATTTAATCTACAACAACTTCATCTTAATTATAGCTAGAAGAAATAACCTCCTTGTCATTTTAGTTGATGCTTCTTAAAAACCCCATATGCTGCTGGTAAGGATCTCTTCTATTGCTGAAAAGAGGGTTGGCAACATCCTCCTAATAATAAGATTAGCTGCTGATGATTAACACCTTCCATGCTTACCATGTCGTGAGTTTACAGTGAACAAAGAACCACTTAAGGTAATTGAAATTAATTAAGTTGCAGTGCTTGTAAACAGTCTAGAGAGATTTCTGTGTTGTGAGGAAATAAAGATAGAGACAACAGGCAAAGAAAAGGAATCCAAGGAATGACTGAAAGCTACAACTGTCATGTTTTGCTAATAAGCACAAATTATTTTTGCTATTTTTAAGGTCTCTTGCTGGTCTGGTGCTCAAAATAGTGTTACCTTGTCTGAACTGCACACCACTGGACACATTGAGAAAGAACCTAGAGAGAAGAGAAGAGAAAAAATTATAGGTTAATAGCAATGACCAACAAATAAACCTTCTTTAACAGTCTGCTCTGATTAATCTGTGTTCTGCCTCTGTGTTTAGGTGAGTGTAGCAGTGGCATCTGTGATGAAGCATCCTGCATCAACAGTGGTACCTGTACTGCGAGCAAAGCAGATTCATACATTTGCCTTTGCCCCCTTGGATTTAAAGGTCATCATTGTGAAGAAGGTGAGAAGAAGCTGAGCTACTTGTATTTCTTTGTGCATGTGTGTGTGTTATTTATTTGTATGTGTTGCCCAAGGAAGCAGTGGAGTCACCATCCCTGGAGATATTTAAAAGATGCATAGATGTGCTGAGTGCCACAGTTTAGTGGTGACTTGGCAATATTAACAGTTGGATGTGATGATCTTAAAGGTCTCTTCCAACCCAAACAATTCTATGACCTAGTGTTCATGGTATTTTCCACAGCAGTGTCCAAGGAGGTCTTATGCTGTTACGCTGATAGGAAAGAGTAGTTGTTACTTAATCTTTTTGAAATCTCTAATGAAACCCTGTCTCATCATTTGCTTTGGGGCTACATCCATCTCAGAATCACAGAATCATAGAATGGTTTAGGTTGGAAGGGACCTTAAAGCTCATCCAATTCCACCCCCCTGCCATAGGCAGGGACACCTCCCACTAGTACAGCTCACTCAAGGCCTCATCCAACCTGGCCTTGAACACCTCCAGGGAGGGAGCAGCCACAACCTCCCTGGGCAACCCGTGCCAGTGTCTCACTACCCTCACTGCAAACAACTTCCTCCTAACATCCAGTCTAAATATCCCCTCTACCACTTTAAACCCATTGCCCCTTGTCCTGTCATTACAAGACCTTGTCAATAGTCCCTCCCCAGCCTTCCTATAGCCCCCTTCAGATACTGGAAGGCTACTCCAAGGTGTCCTGGAAGCCTTCTCTTCTCCAGGCTGAAGAGCTCCGGCTCTTGTAGCCTGTATTCAGGGATTCTCAAACCTTTTTCCTTGTTTAAACTAATTATAATTAAGCATCTCAGGCTTACTTTTTAAAAGCTGAAATAACTACCACTCCACAGATGCACAAGAAACCCCCCAAAATTTCCCCATTATTCTCCTAACACCAGTCAGTTGTATGTTCTGAAATGTAAAAAACTCAGTATAGATTTCCTGCTGAAATCACGGAGGTACAAACAAATAATTATACAGAAGTATTTTCTGAGCTGCAGAACTTTTTATGCCACCACCTATTGTGTGCATGGTTGCTGATTTGAAAACCTTTGTACTGACCCACTAAAGAAAAGAAGCACAAAGCTTGATAATACAAATATATCCCTGGAAAAGGAAGGAATAGCAATTCTTCCCAGGGCTTTTTCTTCGGCAAGAGCTTCTAGACAGAGCCACATGCAGATCAATATGATCCAAGCAATGCCAATTTATTCAATATGAACATGCATTTATATACCCTTCTAACAGACTGTGCAGGCCAGCCCATTACAAAGCAATTGGTCCAGATCATTAAGGGACATGCTGTTGCCCCAAACAGGTGGCACGAATCACCCAGATGCAAACTATTGTGTAATTTTCTAATTGGTGTAAGTTGTTAAGGCGCAAGCTCTGAGGGAACCGAGTGGTTAGCTCATCACTATCTGTTCAAAATGCCCTTTGTTTTGCTTTTGATCTAGGTTGTTACTGTAGTTCTTCTGCAGTCTGCTGTAGCCTGTGTTCTTGGCCCTTTGGATAAACTTTTCACGTAGACTGTGAAACTTCATCTTATAATTTAGGAGTTAGCACAGCTTGGATCGCTCACATGTCCAGTTAATACAGAATGTTTCCCTACGGGAAGGGATTAAGGAGGGATGCAATCTCCGCTAGAATTTTTAAAAATAGTAATAATTTGGCAAATTAAATTTTTATATTGATTTTCTGATTGTGAGCTGTAAGCACTGACAAAGGAAACTGATCCTGGTTGGTGGGAGTCAGTCCTCACGTTACCTTCTTCTGTGTTCTGCATTTCCAGCGCTTACGTTGGCCATTCCTCAGTTCAACGAGTCCTTGAGATCATTTGCTAGCACAGCCTGGCCCTTGGAGCCGCAGAATTACCTTTCCTTCATGGAGTTTGAGATGACATTCCGTCCAGATTTAGAGACTGGTGTCCTTCTGTACAGCTACGACACAGACAGCAAGGACTTCCTCTCCATTAACATGGTGGCTGGTTATGTGGAGTTCAGGTTCGACTGTGGCTCGGGAACGGCTGTGATCAGGTAAACAGTGCCCCATGTTTTTCCTTTCCGGAAGTGCCATCCAGGAGGAGGGCTGGGAAAAAAGTATGGGAACCCATCAGTCTCTAGTGCCTGATTCTTCATTAAAAAAAGAGCATGGAAACACTAAAACTGTACTCAAGTGAACAAGGTTCTCTTCCTACATAAGTTTATGGTTCAATGTTACCATGTCATGCCACCATCTTACTGCAGATCATAGAATCAT
>VWYK01130655.1:0-13905 GCA_013399775.1 Semnornis frantzii | reverse complement strand
GGGCTGTTCTCCAGCCTTTCACCCCCTGGCACATGTTGATAATGGAGATTGCCCCAAACCAGATGCAAGATCTTGCACTTTGATTTCTTGCACTTTTCATGATAGTAACAATTTCTTATCACCTTTACTCTGTTCTGGTGAGACTTCACCTGGCACACTGTGTCCAGGTCTGGAGCCCTCAGTGTAGGAAGGACATGGATCTGATGAAGCAAGTCCAGAGGAGGGCCACAAAAATGGTCAGGGGGTCGGAGCATCTCTGCTACAAGGACAGACTGAGGGAGCTGGGGTTGTTCAGCCTGGAGAAGAGAAGATTACAGGGAGACCTAATAGCACCAGAAGGGGGCCTACAAGAAGACTGGAGAGAGACAGTTTACAAAGGCCTGTGGTGATAGGACAAGGGACAATGGCTTTAAAGTAGAGAAGAGCAGGATGTTCTTTATTATACAGGTTCTTTATTATAAGGGTGGTGGAACACTGGAACAGGTTACCCAAGGAGGTGGTTGGGACCCCATCCCTGGAAATGTTCGAAATGAAGCTCAGCAGGGCACTGGAGAACCTGATCTGGTTGAGGATGTCCCTGCTGACTGCAAGGGGGTTGGACTAGATGACCTTTGGAGGTTCCTTCCAATCCAGAGCATTCTATGATACTATGATTAATGGCTATGTTCTGTTCTTTCAGATTAGCTATCAGAAATTGAGTTCTGAATTCACAACCTTATTTACAAGTCTGTGAAATTAGTTCCTACAACCTTGCCATGGCTTAGAATGCAGTTGTGCTACTGGCAAGTTTGCACAAGCGCAAAGCAGATGCTTAGTTGTTGAGAAATTCCTGGCTTGAGTTGGTTTTACATTCAATGAATATTTCTAGATTTTGTATACTTGTGTATATCAAGTCCAGCAAACAACTGTTGTGTGCATGGAGATAATTGACAATAGTAAGCACCATAATTTAAGATTAAAACAAGTGACCCCTAAATCATTCTGCAGTTTCCAAAGCAGCAGGTCTTCTGCTGTCACCTTCTTAATTGATTCGATTCTGAGTAACAAATAAGAGCTTAGATTTCCTATCACACAAATTTTGATAATTAAGAGGTTTGATTTATCTCTTTCTGAGTTTTTCCTATGTTATAAAATCAAACTACTTGAAAAGTTTCTTTTGCTATTTAAATAGAGACACTTCTGTGGCTATTTGTGCCTAAAAATTTTGGGAGCTGATGGTTTTGAGCTGTTATAGGTCCTGGTGGCTCTTTCTGCCTTGAGGTTTTGGAGATTTCTTGGATTTTGTTTACTCTCTCACTAATTCTGTTAGGAAAGATAAGACTTGGACACTCCACAATCTCTATGTATATTATTATCCTGAATTTTTCATTTCATAATTGTGATAGAGACAGGGCAAAGGCTGTGATGAGAAAGTTCTGATTTTAGAGTTCTTTTCCAACCGAAACAATTCCGATTCTATGATTTGTAACAGATGTCAGCAATTTATAAATTCAAATTAGAACAACTTATAAATAATGGCTGTATAGCACTTTCCTTTTTATTACTTGGAGTGTGACCTTTTCCAGAGTAGCAATTATTTTCCATTAGTTTGCTTCAGTTGGGAAAAAACAACAATGCTTAATGGACTTTGAATCCTGGGTCACTGGTGATAGAATTAGACAGTTTTCAAATTTGTGTAATTGCTGTCATACCCAGTTCTGTAAATTTGTCAAACCAGCTTATATCTAGTGGACTTTTACCAGCCACTTTCTGTGTTTCCCATGAGCTGGGTGGTAGAACAGTGACCTGTGAAGCTGGGTTATGTCTCCACAGTGAGGCAACTCTCAGCCTTTGGCCAGTGACATCCAGTCCTGGCCCCTCTCCTTCACTCAGGATTTCAGGTACTTTAGCAACCTCCCATAACCTCCACCTTCCTGAATATTTGATGGCTGCTTTATGTTCTTCCATGTAGTGATGGTTCTGGCAGAAGTGCACACGTTCTTTAATGCGCTTGACAGAACCAAATTTAGAAGAGGAAAAAGGAAGCAAAAGGACCAAATGCAAAGTGACCTGTAGCGATTAAAGCAGAGGATGCTGCTGGCAATGCAGGGAAATGTAGTCCTGATAAATGATTAATCTTTATGACTAGAGAAAGGAAATAAACCACAGAGACTCAAGACCATGTGTGGGGAGTAAGGCACGGCTTAAAAGAGATGAACCACACAAGCTTAACCAACCTGGGATACACAAACACATCTTTATTTTCCTGTTTATTCTGCGCTTCTATTCTTTTGTCTACAATGTAAGTTGGTAGTATCTTATATTTCTGTATCTGAGGCAGACCTCAAATTCCCAGCTATATGCATCTTTGGGGCAATCACAGGGCTCTTGGATTTTATGAGGAAAAAGAGAACTAATTTAGAAGCAGTTTACCATCCACTACACACTTTTTTCTCAATTCTTCTTCCTCTTCCACTGGAAGTTCCTTTCCTTCAAAGAAGTATGTCAGAAGAAAGGGTGTGCTGGTTCTTCTTCATTCCAGTGTATAACAGTGTAAATTACCTTCATTAGCAAGCATATTCCTGATGTTTGCTTTGTACTGGGATGGCAGAGCAGAGAACACTGGTGGCAAGTAATTTCTTCAGCTGTCACAGTAAAATTCAAAGGAATCTACCAGGGAAAATCATAGAATTGCTTTGGCTGGAAAATATCTTGGAGATCATTGAGTCCAACCATTATCTAACTCCATCAAGTCTGGCGCTAAACCATGTCCCTCAGCACCACTTCTCTGTGGCTTTTTAATACTTCCAAGGAGGATCATTTAACCACTTCCCAGAGACTCCATTCCAGTGTTGGAGAACACTTTTAGGGAAGAAGTTTCTTCTAGTCACCAACCTAAACCTCTCTGGTGCAACTTGAAGCCATTTCTTCTCATCCCACGACTTGTTACTTGGGAGAAGAGAAAGAGAACAATCTGGAGGGTTCTTCCAGAAATTTTCTAGCTATTGTGATAGAGGAGGGAGAGAAGGCTGAATACATTCAATCAACAACCTCAGCAGCACATATCCTTAATGTAGGTACTTTTCAAGTGTTCTCATGTAGAAAGATACGTGTAGTTTTCAAGAGGGAAAGACAACCAGCAAGAAGTTAATGGCCTCATAGAATCAATAAGGTCAGAAAAGGCCTCTAAGGTTGTGAAGTCCAACTTTAAAACCAGCATTACTATGGCCATTAAACCATGTCCTGAAATGCCACATTGACACGTGGCATGTGGTGCTGAGTGACGGGGTTTTGTGGTGGACTTGGCAGTGCCCTGTTTACAGTTGGACTTGATCTTTTTCAGCTTTAATGTCTCAGTGATCCTATGATTGTTAGTCATAATTAGAAGGTGATTATTGTACAGACATACATATACTGGTGTATGTAGAGAATGGCTTCCCAAGCTGACACATCAGAGGTGTTANGCTCAGCAGGCCTCATGACGCAGCTCAGAGCTGGCTGCCAGCCAGGAGCCATCTCCCACACACAGAGCAAGAGACAAGTGAGGGCAGCTCTGTCTGGAGAGAAGCGAGGGGAGGAAAGGCAGGGAGGAGAAGAGAAGAGAAGAGACAAGATACCAGCCAGGTACTGCCTCACAAGCTGTGAAAGCAGAACAGAATAACAACATTGCAATATCCTGGGACGAGCAGGTCTGTCCCCTGGGACGAGACTTGGTCTCTGCAGTTTTCTGAAGGGAAACTGGGACCCCTCAAACTGCCAGAATGTATTACACCTGTTTTCAGGAAAACGGACTACAGAAAAGGTTTTCCCTCACCTGAGAACTTCTTAATGTTCATACTGTTCCCATGTTTTGACCACTGAGCAGAAGAATGTTTGTTAGGACAGTGCGATTTCCTCTGTTCATGGTGGATGGTCAAACTCTGCATGTTCTTCGCATTTAATTGTGGGCCTGCACCACCTCTCACTCTGTCTGGAAGTCTCTCTGTTGACCCTGTGTTACGGATGGTTTTGTGTTCAGCAAACACAATGCTACTGTAACTCTGTGAGGAATGCAGGTAGGTGATCACAAGAGCAATTCCTCACACCTTCTGCTTCCTTTGTCTTGCCTGTGGCTTCACAAATAGGAACAGCATCTGGGCTGCATACTGTGTAAATTAGTCTAGAGGTCTGTGGCCTGTGCCAGCTTCTGAAGGCGGCCACAGGTGTGGAGGTACAGGACCGGGTAAATGTGTCTGTGTGTCAGATCAGCTGCACCAGGGGAGGATTAGTGTTCCTGTTAGGAAATCTTCCCAAAAAAAGGTATTCAAGCCATGAACCAGGCTGCCCAGGGAACTTTTGGATGCCCCCTCCATGCAAGTGTTCAAGGCCAGGTTGGACAGGGCCTTGAGCAACCTGATCTAGTGGAATGTGTCCCCTACTCATGGCAGGAAGTGTTGGAACTAAATGATCATTGAGGTCTGTTCCAACCCAAACCATTCAATGATTCTGTGTTTCTATGATTCTGTGTTGCTATGATTCTATGAACATAGATCATTTGATTCTTATTTTCCTCAAAGATCCATTTTGATCCAACTAGCTACCAAAGGTAGAGACTACCAGAAGAAAGCACTTTCATTTGCTCTCTTACCATAGTAACTCTTCTGCCAAATATTTGTTACAATCTTCTGTTTCTTAATGATTTACATATTCACAGAGGTTCCTGGGGTGAAGCTGGGATAGATTGTCACTGCCATACCTGTGAAGTGAAAAGTATATGTCTGTGCACTTTACTTTTTTCATTTCTCAGTTAGAGGTGTGCTTCCTTCAGGCAAAAGAAAGAGAACCTGAAGAACTCAGGCTTGTCTGTCTTTCAAAGTCTCTAGAATTAGCTTGTCATGAAATGTAGAACTAATGTGTAGTTGTAAAAAACACTGCCAGCAGTTTCCTCACTAGGGGCTGATGGCTAAGTAGATTTAGGAATGAAAGGGGTTATTATAAAGTGATTACTGAATAGCTAGGTATGTCATTTTAAACAAGCAACCAAAGCCTGGGTTGCAGATTTGGAAGGTAATCTTGTTTGTATCCTTCATACTTAAAAATCTGATTTTGATTGTGGAGGAGTAATCACCTAATGTAAGTAATTTGACAAAAACTGCATTGAATAGTGTTTTTCTTTGATTCCTTATTTGAATAATATTCCTATTAGAATTTAAATGACTCACCCCTCTGAGTGTACCTATAAAATGACAACATAAAGAAATATTAGACTTAGTTTGCATTGGTTCAGATTTAAATTTTGCTATAAAGTAAAAAGTTTGTATCAGCTGTTGCAGAGAATCACAGAATGCTCTGGGTCATGAAAGAAAACATGTAGAAACGAATACTTAAGAACACTACTAACTTGAAGAGGCTGTTATTCATAATTAAAAAATGAGTTCCTGATGATTAACAGGGTGTTATTGATGCCTAAGAGGGTGCTATTGATGATCATAACTGTGAATGTCAGCCTGAAGGCACAGGGCCACGAAGATGATCAGATGCTCAGAGGGCTGCAGCAGCTCTGCTATGAGGACAGGCTGGGAGAGTTGGGGCTCTGCAGCCTGGAGAAGAGNCTTCCAACCTTACCATTCTGTGATTCTATGAACATCACACAGTCTTTAATCTAAGTCTGCATACATTGTAGGTTATGTGTAGCCATGAATTGGAGAGAGATGAAAATGAGTCATAGAATCCTAGAATGATTTGGTTTGGAAAGGACCTCAAAGATCATCTAGTTCCAAACCCCCTGCTGTGGGCAGGGACAGCTTCCACTAGACCAGGTTGCTCAAGACTTTGTCCAGCCTGACCTTTCAGAGAGGAGGCATCCACAGCTTCTCTGGACATTTTCCAGTGGTTCACAACCCTTACCAGAAAGAATTTCTTCCTAGTATCCAATCTAAGTCTCTCTCTGCTTCAATCCATTCCCTCTTGTCCTGTCACTACCAGCCCTTGTAAAAAGCCCCTCTTCAGCTTTCTTGTAGGCCCCCTTCAGGTACCAGAAGGCTGCTGTAAGGTTTCTTCATAGCCTTCTCTTCTCCAGGCTGAACAGCCTCAACCCTCATAGCCTGTCCCCGTGGCAGAGGTACTTCAGCTCTCTGATCTTCTTTGTGGCACTCCTCTGGACCTGCCATATCACAGAATTGTAGAATGTATTGGCTGGAAATGATCTCTAAAGGTCATCTGGTCCAACCCCCTGCAGTAAGCAGGAACATCCCCAACTAGATCAGGTTGCTCAGAACCCCATCAAATCTAACCTTAAATGTCTCTAGGGATACCTCTAATTTTGCAGTATTATGTCACAAAATCACAGAATTACAAGGGTTGGAAGGACCAAGTTCAAGGTCCTGGATCTGGATCTTCTGCCTTTAAAGGTCTCTTCCAAGCCAAACTATTCTATGATTCTATAGCCATAATGACAGCAGGATAGTTTGGGAGATGATCAGTTTTCACTTTTGCATAGTAGGCTGACAGTATCTTTGGCAGGAAAAAGGGGCTGAGTATGGGTACATCCCATAGGTGAAAACCTTTCAGTTCTCAGGTGCTAGGAAGTGGTTTAGTCCAAAGGCATAAACCTGTTTAGGGTGAGGTTGCCCTGAGATGTGTTTCTTCACACTGAAGTCTTTTCCTAATGATTACTTCTCTCCATTTGTGACTTGTGTGGATGCTGATCACATTAATAAAGGTGCTGGGACAAACACACAGAATAAAGGTCTGGGGAAACCCTATAGCAGCATTTCAGTACCTGAAGGAGACTTACAGGAAAGCTAGGGAGGGACTCTTCACAAAGGCTTGTAGTGATAGGATGAGGGGCAACAGTTTTATACTAGATCAAGGTAGGTTAAGGTTAGACATAAGGAGGATGTTCTTTACTACAAAGTTGGTGAAACACTGGAACAAGATGGCCAGATTGGTGTGGGAGGCTCCATCCCTGGAGATATTCATGGCTAAACTTGATGGGACCCTGACCAATGTGATCATGTTAATGATGTCCCTGCTTGCTGCAGGGGGGTTGGACAAAGTGACCTTTGAAGGTCCCTTCCAACCTGATGCATTCTATGATTTTATGACCCTTATTCCTCTCAGTGCTCTAAGCCACGAAGAACTTGGAATGGCACAGAAGTGATCTCCACAAACAGTTGCTCATAGTTATCATTCTGATGACTTTAGGGTACATATATGCTCATGTTCATCATCCTTCAAGGGCGTTTTCATTGTGAAAGGCAAATGAATATAATTAAAAGGATATAATTAAAGCAAGAACAAAAGAAAATTAAAATAGGAAAATCGTTTAAAAATTAATGTAAGTAAAAGAAACCTTCTTTTTCCCCCCTCCAGAATTTGCTCAGAGGAAAACAGGCATAGTCTGGTTCTCAGCGCATGATATATATTGCAAAATTGATTACTGCTTCCTTTTTCATATTGCAGGTGACTATCATTTCAGTTTTGCTGTCTCATAGTTCTCTCTCTCATTAGAGCTGAAGCTCTGCAGGGCTTGCATTCCAACATTTTTTAACGTGTCAGGGAGTATGTTTAGAAGACTGATGGAAGTGCTGCTTTTCTGTGGGAGGCATCTATTCTTGCAGAAGGCAGGAGGAGGGACGTGTTCTTATGGAAATCCTATTGCAAGGAACAGTGAATGATTGGTAGGAATTTTAAATACCATAGCTTAAAGTCTTTCCAGGAGATGCTGAGTATCTTCTGTGGTCATTCAGTCACTCTGCGGTCATTCCCCAACACTCTTAGAGCATGGGTTTGACTTTAAACACAAGAAATCTTCTTTGAAACCTGTTAGCTTTTGGAGCCTCTTTCCCTACAGAGATTCCAAACCCACCTGGATGTTGCAATCCTGGGCAACCTGCTCTGGGTGACCTGGATTTAGCCCTGATTTAGCAAGGGGGTTGGGCTAGATGACCTTCAGATGTCCCTAACCCCTACCATGCTAATATTCTGTGAAATGAAGCATGTGTCTTAAATTGCCTGCTGAATCACACATGTAGCCCTGATTTATCACGTAGAATCAAATCTGAGGAGTATATGTGCTTATGGTCTCTATCACTGCAGTGTGAGTGTTCGTGGCACATGAAAAAAGACCCCATCAAGTCTGACCTTGAATGTCTCCAAAGATGGGATCTCCACCACCTCTCTGGGCAACCTGTTCCAGTATTTCAATGAAATTATATACAACACCCTCTGATGATGACGCTTGAGTAGCATGACTTTATTCAGAGTGAGCTGATGTAGAAAGATGTTAAGGGATCTGAACAAGACTGCTTAGGTAATCTGTGGTAAAGTCTGTACATTTAATTGCCATTAATTAGCTTTTGTGTTTAAAAGAGATGATGTGGATAATACACAATCACAGAGCGTATTGGGTGACCCTCAAGATCATCTTGTCCAACCTCCCTGCAGTGAGCAAGGACATCGCCAACTAGAAGAGGTTTCTCAGGGCCCCATCACATCTTATCTTGAATGTCTCCAGGGATTGGGCCTCAAACCCAACCTTAAATCTGAAGTGATTCACTTTTCATCTTAAATTTGTGTATTTTCTTATTCTGTTCAGCCTTTATTTCCTTTGGAATGTCCAGTATGGAATTTAAACCACAGGAGTTGCTACAGAGTAAACCACACTAATAGTTTGCCTAGACAAGGCGTAAATTCTTCATTGCTGTTGTTTCAGATGTCTTTCCAATAATATCTAACACATACCAGATGTCTGCAGCCACTGGAGTATCACAGAGAAAATCCCCATGATGTTGCCTTCCTCGTCTCTTGTTTCAGTAGGTCTGGAAAAACAAAACTTCATGGCAGAGTTTTCATTCTAAACTCGTGTTTCCATGACCAATAGGCAGATGCTAAAATATACCTCAGTAACCATTCTGATTCTGAAATTGAGTTCTGGGGGGAAATGGGAAAACAAATTAAAAAAAAAAAAAAAAAGAAAAAGAAAAAAAAATAAAACAAAACAAAAAAACCCCACCAAAACCATTGTGCTTGTGGTAAGAAGTAAAGTGTGAAGTTCCAGAGAAATGAGCTGTGAATTGCAGCTGCAATGGAAATTGATCCTGTCTGTCAGGCTCTGCTCCATATTCTTAGAGAAAACAGAGCAGAGCTGGGAAGGAGCCAGGATCATGGATTAAATGGGATGCTAAAGTGCCAGGGGCTAGAACGGGGCTTGCTGGTCCCTCAGGTCAGAGCTGCAACTGTCAGACGTCACTGCTCGATACCCTGCTGAAGCTGGCAGAAGGAGAGCAGGATGAAAAATGCTGCAGGCGCCAGCGGGGGAATTGGGAAGAAGTACCTGGCTCAGCTTCAGGCATGACAGGCAGTGAGCTCCATCGGGATGAAGAACTCTTCTCCTATGAATCAGTAGATCTTCTCTTCCCTTTTTGCCTCATGATTTGTACCAGTGAGGCATAAGAAAACAGCTGGAATACTGAGAATTGTCAAATCACAGAATGATTTGGATTGGAAGGGACCTTTAAAGGTCACCTACTCCAATCCCCCCACAGTCAGTAGGGACATCTGCAACTAGAGCAGAATGTTCAGAGCTCCATCCAACCTGACTTGGAATGATTCCAGGAATGTGGTATATACCACCTCTCTGGGCAACCAGGAGTATCTCACCACCCTCATGGTAAACAATTTCTCTCTTCTTTCTAACCTAAATCTTCCCTGTTTCAGTTTAAAACTATCACCCCTTGTCCTGTCACAACAGGCCCTGCTAAAATGTCTGTCCTCAGCTTTCTTACAGGTCCCTTTAAGTCCTGCAAAACCACAAGAAGGTCTCCTTGAACTCTTCTCTTCTCCAGGCTAAACAACCCTAAATCTCTCAAAGTGTTGTCACAGCAGAGGGCCTCCAGCCCTTGTATCATTGCGGTCTCCCTTAAAAGACAAAAGCTCAGTTCATCTGGAGAACTGCAGAGTAAATGGAGAGGTCTGACCTGGAAACTTCTCTACAGGTGGACCTTTTATAATTCAGGACAGAAAAGATGGCTCAGCAAAGAGCTTTGTTGTAGGAGGTATAGATATTGCAGACAATATAATGAATATTGTATATTAATCTTATTTATCTTCTACTCTAAACAAACGTGAGTTCTGGTGTTATTAGCACTGTGAAATGACACTTCTGTGTAGCTGTCACTCTCTTGATCACAGACTCACAGAATCCCAGCATGGTAGTGGTTGGGAAGGACCTCTGGACATCATCTGGTCCAATCCCTCTGCTAAAGCAAGGTCACCCCACAGTAGGTTGCCCAGGATCACAATGGCCAGGTGGGTTTGGAATCTCTCCAGAGAAGGAGACTCCACAGACCCTCTGGGCAAAGAAATTTTTCCTCATGTTCAGATAGAACCTTCTAGATTCCAGTGTATGTCCATTTCCCCTTGTCCTGTCACAGGGCACCACTCAAAAGAGTCTGACCCCATCCTCTTCCCCCCTACCATTTAGATATTGGTCAGCATTGAGAAGATCCCCAAGGTAACAACAGTTTTCTAGCGTTTAGTGGCAGAAAGTGCCAAGTTCGCAGAATCACAAATGCCAGGTAGCAACAGCAGACCATTGCTAGGATAACAACCTTCAAATTCTACCTGAGCAGCTAGTGCAGATCTCCTGATCAGAGCAGCAGTTTCTACACCACTTGGTTTTTCACTTCATGTTGGGAACTTACGACGAGAAAGTGATAAAAACAGCTTGTAGAGATCAGCTAAATGAAGTCATCCTGCTATGATAATTAATTCAGCTTCCTCTTTTAAACCACACTCATTAGTTGTCATTCTTGAACGTTCTCTCCCCAAGTATCCTGTGTCCTTCCTGATGAAGACTATGTACTTCCCAGTGCATTGGAGGTGGCGAACTAGTCACTCAGAGCCATGCTACATCAAATATTTCCTCTGGGGCATACAACAGCATCTCCAGAGAAGCTCAGTGCTAACTTATCAAATGGAATTTTTTTATTCCTATCTTTTGCTGCAATACCTGCTGTTTTTCATTGCTGGTTTGAGCTACCTGCTTTTTTTCACCCAAAAAAATCCCGTTGGCCATAGGATTTTTTTTTTTCTTACTGAAACTAGAGATGTTTCCCTCTTCCTTGGTTACTATATGAATTAGCCGAACTTAACTCACTGTTCTCACGTACCTGGATTGTGTAGATCTGTTATGACTGAGAACTATGTAGAGCAGATGAGAACTGACATCCTCAAGTTTGTAATGAAGTCATCTCTGAGAAATGGAAGAAAAGCAGCATTGGGAAGAAAAAGAAAGAAAAAAAAGTAGTGATATTTCAGGAATGAATTTTATTTGATGAAAGGAATAACGAAACATTCTCTACTCCACTAACCATGTCCATTTTGAGAGTGTATGAGTGAGACTGAAAACACAACATGGGTAAATTCTTTAAAGAACAGGCCTGTATCTTCAGAGGCTCTTTCATAGGTGAACCTCTTTGGAATATTCACAGAACCACAGAACATTATGGGTTGGAAGGAAACTCAAAAGATCATCTAGTCCAACCCCCTTACCAGACCAGGATTACCTAGAGTAGGCCACACAGGAACATGTCCAGGTGGGTTTTGAATGTCTCCAGAGAAGGAGACTCCACAACCTTTCTGGGCAGCCTGTTTCAGTGTTTTGTCACCCTCAGTTTTTCAGTGAACATCCCTTGTAAACCAGCAACTATTCCACCTGGTACCTCATATAAGAATTTTCATTATTTAACCTCATTCATCTTTCTCTGCAGTATATCAGGGTTTTTATTTAATATCCTCCACCTTTCTTTAAGTGCTGTCATTAACTGCTTGACCCAGTGGTTGACACACTATGTTTTCTTCATGAAGAGATCACAGAATCACAGAATGATAGAGGTTGGAAGGGACCTTTGGAGATCATCTCGTCCAATCCCCCTGCCAGAGCAGATTTGCTCAGAGGCGTTTGCATAGGATAGCTTCCAGGTGGGTTTTGAATGACTCCAGCGATGGAGACTCCACCACCTCTCTGGGCAACTCGTTTCAGTGCTCTACCACCCTGAAAGAAAAAATCTTCCCTCCATTTAGATGGAACTTCATTAGGGCCCTTTTGGAATAGGCTGGAGTCACCATGCCTGGAAGGATTGTAAAGACATGTAGCTGTGGTGCTGTGGGACATGGAGCTGCGCAATATCTGAATGAATGGCAAGATATTCACACAGGAACTGTGTAGCTGTCTGCTACTCTAGGCTACAGAATCATGGCAGGAACCAAAGTAACCAGGGTATTTGCTTTGCCTGGTGAGCTTTATCCTCTGAATATCAACAAAAGCCGTATTGTCTTCATCTTTTACAACCTAATCTCCTTCTTCCCTTCTCTGTTTTGTTAGAAGTGAAAATGTGTCTGTCATGCTCTTAAAAATTACTTCAAGATTTAACTAGAAGGGTAACTTGCACTTTTTATTACGATAACATGACATAAGAATATTTCCCTTATGGGCAGAAATCTCTGATAGGTTATGATGCAGTGGGGGTTTTTTGTTGGGTTGTTTTGTTTTTTTTTTTTCCAACAGCCACTAGATTTCAGTTTTAAAATGCTACAAATTAGATTTATGGCTCTATAAAATGATGTCTCAGCTCCCTGGTGAATTTTTTGGATGTGCCTACTGTGTAACTAAGCAAGCTGTTCCTTATTCCTGCACCTAAGTGATGTCTTCAACTGCTGAGTGTTGTATGTCAGGGTCACCTCAATTTTGTTGATTTTCTAGTCCCTTTTAACCCATTCAGATGGAATTACAGTTGCACAATGTCCTTTGCTATTCGTAGTCTCATCTAAACAAAAAATGCCTAGAAATTAAAATGAAACCAAAATCCCCTCTCCTTTCTCATGAAATTATGTCTCAGTTATGCAGAAGTAAATAGAATCATAGATTTATTTTGACTGGAAAAGACCTTTAGTATCAAGTCCAACCATTAACCAAGCACTGCTAGGTCACCACAAAATCATGTCCCTCAGCACCTCATCTACACAGCTTTGAAGCATCTGCAGCGGTGGGGACTCCACCACTGCCCTGTGCAGCCTGTTCCAGAGCTTGACAAGCACTCTGAGGATGAAATTTTTCTTCATGTCCAATCTAAATCTCCCCTGGTGCAACTCGAGGTTGATTCTTCTAGTCCTATGACTTGTTGCTTGGCAGAAGAGACCAATCCCCCCTTGGCTCAAACCTTCTTTCAGGGAGCGGTAGAGGGCAAGGTTTCCTCTCAGCCTCCTTTTCTCCAGGCTCAACATCCCAAATTCCCTCAGCTGCTTCTCACAAGACTTGTACTCTAGACACATCACTAGTGTCATTGTCCTTCTCTGGACCTTTCCCGCCACCTCAATGTCCTCCTTGTACTGCTGTGCCCCAAACTGCACCCAGGATTCAAACTGCAGCCTCACCAGTGCTGAGTAGAGGGGGACAGTGATTTCCCTGGTCCTGATGACCACAGCGTTGCTGTTTACATGCCCAGATGCTGTTGACTTTCTTGTCCTGGACACACCTGGACACACACTGGGTCATTTTCAGACAGCTGTTGATCGGCACCCCCAGGTCCTTTTCCACAATGCAGTTTTCCAGACATTCTTCCCCGAGTCTGGAGTACTACATGGAGCTGTTCTGAATATTGCTTAAGGATGGCACAAATGCTTACAGAAGACATGAAAAGCCCACAACTTGTCAAACTTTGAAGTTTACTTCTCATTGATCTTAATTGTTGTAGCAAGAGAAAATAAGCTAAACAATCCAAACAGCAAGATCTTTGATTGGGGTATTTGAATGTAGAAACACATAAATGGATCTATACTGATTTTTCCTGGGCAAGGACATTTTTACCAGTCAGCCTACTCACTAGGAAAGAGACCAGGATTAGATCTGTCATTGAATGTATTTGTTGTTGTTGTTGTTTTCTC